>VDFB02320110.1:0-67587 GCA_007258455.2 Sequoia sempervirens | reverse complement strand
TCCTTAACATTTCCAAATTCAATTCCATCAACTCCACTGCATTTATGGCTATCCAATGGACTAATTAGGATTGTTTTCAAAATTTTCTGAACTTTTTCAAAAATTTGTCAATTTTCTCAGGGGCATACCCTCTTCACCTATTTACACCGGGCATGACTGGGGCATATTTTTAGTTGATTTTCTTTGGACACAATGCCGTAATGACATTGTATCAAAGAGGGAAAATGTAGACACCTAAATCAAGTTTAAGCCTGCGACTTCAATATTCTTAATAATTCATATTTCCTCCATGGTCATGATTAAATAATGTCAATTATTTAATTAATTCACTTTAACTTTAATTCTTCTATTAATTAAATAATCTTAATTATTTAATTGATTCACATCTTCTTTATTCTATTTGATTAATTAAATAAACACTTTTTATTTAATTATGTTACTAATTAACCTTATCCTTCTTGTTAAATTAAATAAATTATTATTTAATTTACTCTTTATCATACTTCAAATATAATTAAATAAATCCTTTTATTTATTTAATTATTCATTTAATCCCTTTGTCACTTAATTAAATAAATCTTATTTATTTAATTATTCTTCAAATATCAAATCTTGAATTAAATGAATTATTTAATTCATAAATTCTATTTTAACGCACTCCTCTATATTTAGATAATTGTTCAAATTCTCTAAATATTCACTGTTACTCGACTCAAAGATCTATTTAAATTTCCTAGTTAACTCTTGATTTAATGTCTGAGTGGCTTTCTCAAGTAATCTCTTCATCAAATCATTCAATCATCCAGTGCTAACTCAATTGCGTGTACATGCAGATTAATTAAATATTCCTATTTAATTAATTAAATTTTGTGCTTGCATTCAAACAAGAGTTGCTTTAATTCAATCTTTATCTTTTTCATGAAAAGATAATTCTTTTGTTTTCGAATACCAAACTTGAAGATTAAATCATTTATTTAATCTTTAATTCTATTTCTAATTTGTATCACTCATGTCGCTACTGACAGTTATCATAATGCATGTCTAATCTGTCGATCTCAACCGTCTGTTGATCTTTCGATCCTGGCCTATTGTTTGAATAATCAATTTTCTATAAATTGATCTATCATTCTTCATTCCAATCTCTCTTGAAATATTATGACTTTTTGGAGCAACTATCTTGAATCTTCGATATTTTTCTAAATCACTATAATAGGCTATACTTGCACAAACTCTTGAAAATCTGAGGGCAATTATACTACAACAGAAAAATGGAGAAGGGAAATCAAGATGATACATGGAATTATGTACATATTAGGTGAGATTGTTTTAGTTTATTTACATATTTACTTTCCTTTGTTCTCTGTTGCTTAGCTTAGATTTCATTTATAGTTTTTAGATTTGCATTGCATGTTTGCTCTGATATGTTTGATCTCTGCATTTTTCTAGACGTTACACAGTTAAAAAATGTGGTTAAATAGAAGATTTCCTAAGGTGGTGGATATGGGTTTGGATTATGGGATGAATATGACCAGTGCGTTATTGGATGATGGAGTCAATTAAGTTTAATGTAGGACTACTAGGGCATAAAGTTTAATTATTTTGCACTAAGAAAAATTTGTATCTTGTACAAGTATGTAGGTATGTGGCTATCAAACTCTTCTTATTGATCCACTAATTTATTACTAGGTTATTGTGACTCACCCAAAAGTATTTTAACCCTTTCTTGAAGTAGGCAATTGAATAAGACCACACAATTATGCACTGATAACAAGGTATACACTTGATATACGTTAATTGAACAACCAATAATAAGACAATGGAGACAGAATGATAACACTCAATTGTTGATTCTTGTTCAATAATCCAAAAGATTAACTTAATTACTGTGATATTTCCATATGACTCCAATTCCTACTTGAGAAACTCAAATGAATAAACCACACAATCATGAAATAGTCCCACTAAATTTAGATATTCACTTGAAATAGATGGATCAAACTCATTGATATTTCATTGATTCTTCAAAATTTAGAGCATGTAACTGATTCATGAAGAATGATAATTGTCTTGGCGGAAATTCTAATTAAAAACTGATGCTTAAAAATGGCCTTGGGTTCCCTTATATATACGAGAATCAAACAAGCTTAAGGTCGTTTACAACATTTCAAAATGCCTTTTCATAAAGTTTGTTAGACATAAATAAAACATGAATTAAAGAGATAATTAAACACATCTTCCCACTCAATTAATCTCCATAGAAGTACCTGTGGTCATCGAAGACCTGTTCAAGATATTTCCTCTCTGTGATGTACATAATAAATCTTCTTCAGAGCCTGAGTATTTTTCTTTACACTTATTAATTGTCAGGTCGCTTGGCCATTTGAATTCCTGTGTAGCTACAAATTTTGTAAGGTGACTCTTCCATCTGTTATCCAAGAAGTTTCTGACATCCACCATGAACTTTGTATATCCATTGTCCAGCATAATGATCCCATTGAGTAAAGTATGGAACTTATTGAGATTGATCTCCCCCTCATCTTGTATATGTGCCAAGAATTTAGGAATCATTTGATCAAATTCTTCTCTCCATTCATCTATACCTTTTAACTGATTGTCATATTTGAGGATTGATGGGCTAAAGATGTATTTGATGGAGTAAAATGTTCTCGTACTTTCCACTTTTTTCCTTATATCCACCAAATAATTATACTCATCAATCAAAAATTTTACCATTTATTGCATAGGTTTGAGCCTTGATGGGGCATGGTAGCCGAGGATAAAACTCACTTTGAATAATTCCCTTTGAAACATATATTTTTGGGACCCGAATGCTTCTCTTTCTCTCTTAGGGTTTTTCAACTAAAAGGAGAGAGATTCGAGCCAAAAATGCTAATGATTCATTCAAATAATGTTATGTGCATTATTTTCTAATGTAAATGAAGTTAGCTAAATGCAATTGATTGATTAAAATGAATGAAAATGAATACAAAAGTGATATTTAAGCTATGTTTGGAAACATAGTGTTGTATGCAAACAATTAAGAAAATGAAAGAAATATGCAAAACAGAAAGAGAGGGGTTAAATCAGAGTGCACTTGGAAAAAATATGATGAATTTGGAATGTTGTGGATGCTGGTTGAAATCACTAATTTTTCACAGTGGGACTCATTCTCCCAGGGTGGCGAATCAATCCACCTACTGGTGAAAAACTGTCAGAAGCTAGTTTCTGACCGTTGGGATCCAGAATCTAACAAAATTTAGATTTTTAGTCCTAAGGTGGGACTCATTTTCCACTGGTGGTGAATCACTACTCTCCCAAATTTCTTAAAAATTAGGAGACAACTTTGCAACACCAAATCTAGAAAGGTCTGCTTGTCGGGTTGTCGAAGTCAAATCTGCATGAAACAGGCAGAAAACCTTTTCCAAGCCTGAAATTGAATTAAGTTGACTTGAAGCACCTAGTTGAATTGAAAACCAATCTTTAGCACCTAGAAACTTGTCAAATCTACACACAAAAGGCTACAAAAAAACATGCAATAGGGGAAAAATGGTTGAGGGTTAGTGAATAGGGGTTTGCCTTGATCAAACCCCACTTTTGGTAATCAAACCCTTAATAAAATAATGAAATACAAGAGAAAGGTAAACTAATAACATGTAATTACTATCAACTTACCAAACCCTTGATGATGCAAGTCTGAAATAGTTTTAATGGCTACTTCAAAGTGCTTGAATAGTGCTTGAAAAGATGTTGCAAGATGCTTGAATGAGGAGATTGTATGAGATATTGTATGAATGAGCTAGGAGATGTAAAATGAGGTGAAAATCACTTATTTATACAATTCTTGTGCCTTAGTTCCCATTCATATGTCATCATAGGCCGAAATCAAGTGATTTTGAATAAAATCTTGAAAGGAAATTTAAAATATTTTTAATTTGGGGCCAAGGGGGACTCATTCGCCACCCATGGAGAATGGGTCCCACCTAGGACCTGAAAATGTGTGTCAGGAATTTTTTTGTATTTAATGTTATTTGTCAGGATAATCATCCAAAAATACACTTAATAAATGAATATGAGGGCATAAAGGATCCAAATAAAGCATTAAAAAGGTGTAAATAGTGAAGATGTGCCTAGAAAAGCATGAAATTTTGTTACAAGACTTTACAACACTTCAAAATAGGACTTGATGATGAGTAAAAAGGTGGTTTTTAGGTGAACTGTAATGAATAGAGTCTAGAAGAATGTAGAAATGTCTTACAACACTTCACAACACCTTCACAAGATGTCCTTATTTGAGTTTTAGTACCTAAATAAGCATGTTCAAGCCATGTTACAACATAAAATTAGAGCAACATAGTTCCAACACCATGAAACAAGACCTAAAAGGCCATGAAAATGACAAGGGGCCATTTTTCTATGACACACCCTTCACTCCCACAATTTGAGCTTGTCTGCAACTTAGTTTCAGCTATTATGAGTGAAAAACTCAACTTGTTTCATGTATTTCAACACCAAGATACATTTACTTTTGGCTCATAAGTTTCCACAATTCAAATCTTTGTGTCAAGCTCAATTTTATGTTTTGATGTTGACTGATGTGATTGGTGTGTTTTAAATGACCCAACGGTTTAGTCACCGCACTACCTCATGTCATTTTCTACTCCCTTGCGGTACTATGGTTTGTCTTTAGTACCTTTCTTCAATGTACCACTCTATTGCGGGTTGTGTCTTGACCCCTCAACGTATAGCAGGATAATGTGGAGGGTGTGGTATATGGTAGTGGCTCCTCTCATTGTCCTACCACAAGCTGCTTGGTGATTAATTGCATTAGAGAGGTATGGTATGGGTGTTATGAGGGGTGGCTAATGTGATAGAAATATCACAGTAAAGGGTAAAAATGACTCTGTGAATAACAATAATGTGATTTATTATGAAAATAAGTGGGAATTTTGGATTTTAATTGATAAAATACTTAGAATTTTTATGAAAATTCTAGTTTCAACAGGTGAATTAGTCCTACTTTTGGGCTTGAAAATTTATTTTGACATTTTTAGACATCCATTTGACATATTCCTGTTCTAGCAAAGTTTCTTGAAACTGGGACTACGTTTCCTAGCCTGGCATAAGTGTTCCAGTCAACATTTTCAATCAAATTTTTAGGATTCTAGAATCTCCCAGCATCAAGTTTTAGATTCTAGGTGCACCTCTTTCATTTTGTTTAGTTATTTCATCATTTACTTGCATTTTTAGGCATTTCTGCATATCACATTGTGTTTTCAAATGAGTTGCATTTCTTAGGTTTTGCATTATTATATTATTTCATTTTCAGATTAGAGCATTACAACATCTTAATTAGACATAATACATATCATTTACATTAACTTTGAGTGTAGACATTTCCCATTTTGGCCCATTTCTTTCTCCTTTTAGATGAAAAACCATAGAAGTGTTGGAGTTAAAATGATAGTGAGAGTGGGGGGGGGTGAATCAGTGTCTTAACAGATTTGACAAATTTTACAAATTCAAAAACATAGCTTAGATTTGATCTCAATGTTATTCTGATTAATGCATTCATGAGTTGAATGTAATCATTCATAAACAAAATTGAGAAAAATAATAATCCCAACAGTGTACTGAAACAACAACAACACATTAAAGCAGAGAGAATACAAAAGAATAGAGTGACACAAAATATGCCGAGTGGAAAACCCTCCTGGGGTATAAAAACCACTCCCTAAATGCCTTCCAGGCTTAATCTTTTAATCAATTGTTCACAATGCCTTATAGGCTGATTTTTGAGCACCCACTCAAGGAGCACCAACCCCTCGTTTAGAGATATCTATATCAAGGAGTACCAACCCCTCAAATTATATTTTTAACAGTAATAATAACTTAGAGGATTTCTCTATTTTCATTTAAGCACATATTTCTCTATTTTCTCATCTACAGAATACCTTAAAGATTCAACAATTGAATCCCTACAATACCTCATAGAGAAGAAATTTACAATCTCTGCATCTTGTTATACAGATTTTATTGCAGAGTTTTATCCATATATTTTCATACAGCCAAGGAATGATTATCTCAGAATTACAACAGCCGAACTAAAACATTATTTTCTACTCCTCTTTATATATCTATTTGAATAAAAAAATATAAGTAACTGTCTTCAGAAGTAACGACTGAACAACCAAAAACAATACAAGAGCCATTTAACCCAACTAAGTGCCATCCTCAACAAGTCTGAAACTTGTGAGATCATTTCTTTGCATAAAATGTACAACTTACCACCACAAAATCATAACTTCTAATGTATGAAAGACAATACTCAGTCAGGGCATCAATTGTCATAGAGATGCAGAGAGAAGTTAAATAAAATGGTGATTATAAACCAGTATGAGTAGCATGAAATGAATAAATAAAAAATACCAGACAAATCTATAACTCCAATGGCTCCATCAACCACTGTCAAGCTTCCAGCGAGAGAGGCACATCAACATAGTAGCCATACCATTCATTTCTTAACCAAGAATGAATTTCATCCTGATAATGCCGTTACAACCAACAACAATAGTAAAGAACAGTTTATGAAGCTTTGTCATGATGGTGGCTAGGCTAGGGTTCAATACCCAGTCAAAAAGAATAAGCTCAATTTTTTTTCCCTAATCCTTTTTATTTCCATCGATGACACGTTATGCCGAAGGCAACTTTAACGTTGCCGAAAAACCTTATGGTTTTCGCTTTCTCCAAGACCCATCAGAGTCGGGAGAAGTCATAATGAATACATAGTGTCATGCTGAGAGCTCATAACATCCTTTTGGTCAATGAGACAAAAAGGTCCTCTCACCGAAATGAAACCAACATTCGCTATCGCTATAGCTTTTGATATCAGAGACACATCATATAGATCAAGTTTGTTATACTGAAAGTCATTCATTTGACTTTGTCGACAAGACACACCATCCTCGCCATGACCTCACATCGATGAAAGAGTCTCACCGAAAAGACTTTTCAATTCTTATGAGTCACTGTAACCTACAACCTTCGGGGAGTCCTCTTGTAGACTTCATAATGTTTCACCGAAAGACACTTGATACACATTGTCACCATGACAAATCGCTCTCGGGAAGACCTATTCTAAAGAGAACATCTCTCACGGATGAACAATCTATTCACTGAGACTTCCAGAAAGTCCTACCGATATGCAATTCTCCAATGACGGTCGGTGTGACATTGAACACCTATTATGACTTCATGCCGAAAGCAAAATGTCTGGCCGAAGTGAATCCTAGATGTGATGTCAGTGAGACAAAACCACTTCACGGAGACCTATTCTGAAACCTCCCATCACTTGCCAAAATTTTCCCATTCAACCTCCAATCAGTGAGACAATTTAATTTCGTTGTGACCACATACCAATAGAAAAAGCTTATGTCGAAAGACCTTTCTATTGTCGCCATAACAAAAAAGAAATCTTGCCAACAGCTGCCAGAATGTTAAATTCAATCGACATGACATTAGAAATGTCTTGCCGATAGGCAACATAGACATTTCAAAAAGGATCAGGGAGACCTTGCCATACTCATGCTGATATGTGTAAGCTCGAATGAGAAACAACCAATACTTGTGATATGCAAAAAGAACCATCCTGACAAAGAAACCATCTTTCAAACTCTGTCAGTCAAAGAGATAGCATTCATAACTTGAACTAGAATTCTCATCACCATGAAATTAAAACATAACAAATAACTTTCTGTAATAGCCAAGAGACATCAAAGAAGTGCCATTATAAATCATAAGGATCAAAGATTTTGTCATCAAGGGAAAACCATAAACACAATTGAGATCCAACAAACTCCCCCTTTGTCCTTGATGGAAAAACAAAAATGACTCTCCCCCTTTTTTCCTCAATGACAAAGAATAGAAGAGAAGAATGTGCATTGCCATGAAACACAACTGAGAAGCCAACCAAAATATCATGAGAAACAATTGCAAAAAAAAGAGTAGTAGTGCAGCAACCAAGATTGTAGGAGAGCTGTAAGTGAATCAAAACATATAAGATGCTCCCCCTAAGCAGTAGCTTGGAGATTTAGTGAAGTAATGATTGAGAGATAACTCCCAATCGAAGTATCAGCCTTTCAAATATCTCTTTTGCTAAGGGCTTAGTAAAAATGTTAGCCACCTAATCTTGAGATTCAACAAATTGTAAGTAGACTTCATTAGCCATAACCTTTTCTAGAAGAAAGTGAAACTTGATAGCAATATGTTTAGTGTGAGAGTGCATAATAGGATTTTTTGATATATTTATCACACTAGTGTTATCATAGAGAATAGAAACAAGTTTAGGAACTTCAATACCAATATCAGATAGAGTCTGACTCATCCACAATACTTGAGTACAGCATGAAGTGGTAGCAATGTATTATGCTTCAACAGTAGAGAGAGAAACAAATACTTGTTTCTTGTTGTGCCACGCCACTAAATGATCACCAAGAAAGAATGAAAAACCACTGGTGCTTTTCCTATCATCCAAACAACCAGCCCAGTCAGCATCAGTATAAGCAATCAAAGAGAAATCATTGGTCCTAGGATACCAAAGACCATAATCAAGAGTGCCCTGAATGTATCTAAAGATCCGTTTAATAGTAGTAACATGAGATTCTTTAGGTGATGCTTGAAAACATGCAATAGTGCAAAGCCTGCATAATGTCAGGTCTAGAGGCAGTTAAATATAAGAGACTGCCGATCATTGATCTATATTCCATTTGATTTGAATAAGGAGAATCATCAATTTTAGTAAGTTTGCATCTAGTAGCCATTGGAGTGCTAACATGATGACATCCATCCATTTGAAATTTCTTAAGCATCTCTTTAGCATACTTGGTTTGAGAAAGAAATATTCCATTTTCACATTGAGAGATTTGAAGACCCAGAAAGAAATTTAATTCTCCTAAAATTGACATTTCAAACTCAGATTCCATTATCTGAGAGAACTTTTTACTCAAAGTGACATTATTGCAGCCAAAGATAGTATCATCAACATAAATTTCAACAACTAAAATATCAAAACTTTCAATTTTAACATAAAGATTATTGTCTACACCTCCTCTACTAAAGCCATTAGAAATTAAATGACTGTCCAACCTAGAGTACCAAGCTCTAGGTGCTTGTTTTAAGCCATAGAGAGCCTTTTTCAACTTGTAAACATGGTTAGGATTATCTTTGCATATAAATCCTTCAGGCTATTCAACATAGACCTCTTCATCTAAATAGCCATTCAAAAGGGTAGTTTTGACATCCATTTGATAAACAGTAAAGTTTTTGTAAACAAAATAAGCCAAGAATATTCTGACGGATTCTAATCTAGCCACGGGTGCAAAGGTTTCACCGAAATCAATACTTTGTTGTTGAGCATAGCCTTTGTAGACAAATCTTGCTTTGTTGCGAATAGCATTACCATTTTCATCAACCTTGTTTCTATATATCCATTTGCCACCAATGACATTCTTGTCATCTGGTCTTGGGACTAACTCCCAAGTCTGATTTTTCTCAATCTGATCAATTCTTCCTGCATAGCATTAAGCCAACATGAATCTGTGAGAGCTTCATTAAAAAATTTAGGCTCAAACTGAGTAACTAGACAGAAAGCAATTTGTGCCTTTTCATTAGATTCTGCAGCCTTTCTTCTAGTTTGAACTCCTGCATTTTTATCCCCAATAATATGATCTTTGGGGTGGTATATAGCTAGATTTTTTGAAGCAACATTTGATGCAACCTTTTCAGGACTTGCATTTTCATTTTTAGGGCTTGCTAATTCAGCAATAGACTTTGCTGTTCCAACTCCTTCGGAAATTATTTCAAATTCAAGTTCTTCTTCCTCATTATTCTGCAAAGATTCAGCATTCAGATGTGGTCTTTCATCAAATTTTACATTAACAACTTCAATGATCTTATTAAGCCTTTTGTTAAGACATGTATAAGCTTTTCTATGAGTTGAGTATCCCAAAAAGATACCCTCATCACTCTTTGATTGAAAGCTCCCAAGGTTATCATCATTTTTCTTGATAAAACACTTACTTCCAAAAATTTTAAAGTATTTGACAGAAGTAGTTTTTCCATACCAAAGTTCATAATGAGTGTGTTTAGATTTCACCCTAAGCTACACTCTGTTTAAAATGTATACAACTGTATGAACAACTTCTTTCCAATACATGTCAGACAATTTAGCTTCATCTAGCATGGTTCTAGCCATTTATTTTACAGTTCTATTCTTACATTCAACTACCCCATTTTGTTGAGGTGTTTTTGATGTAGCATACTTCCTTTTAATACCATGTTGTTCACAGTAATTGATAAACTCTTGAGAAGTGAACTCACCTCCTTTGTCTGATTGAAGGCATTTGAGTTTCAGATCAAATTCCTTTTCAACCATTTTTCAAAAGATTTTGAACCTTTCAAAGGCTTTTGATTTGTGCTTAAGAAATGTGACCCATACCATTCTAGTATAATCATCTACAAAATGCATAAAATATTTTTCACCATTAATAGACCTTGTTCTAGTTGGTCCACATAAATCAGTATGCACTAGCTGTAGAGGTTTTGATGAAGAGTGTTCTTTTGTTTTGAAACTAATTTTAGTTTGTTTACCACTTAGACATTCTTTGCACACAAAATTTTCTAGCTTGTTAAGAATTTGTAAACCTCTAACATTCTAATTCTTACTGATTCTAACCATATTTTCAAAGTTTATGTGTCCTAATCTTTTATGCCATAACCAACTCTCTTTAATTTGGCCCATTAGACACATACCTTGATTATTGTCATTGCATGATGAGTCAAGAAGATTGTACACATTTCCTTTTGTCCTCCTTCCAGCTGCAACAACCTTTCCAAGTTTGTTCTTAATCTCACATCCCTACGTGTAAAAAGAACATGATAACCACTATCACATATTTGACTAACACTTAGAAGATTGTGCTTGAGACCTTCCACATAGTACACATTATAGATAGGAGTGTTTCATTCAGAAGAAGTGAACCTCTACATTTAATTTGAATACCAGAGTTATCACCAAACTTAACATATCCACCTACATAATCTTCAAGTTTTATAAACTTGTCCTTGTCACCAGTCATATGGTTAGAACATCCACTTCCAGGACCCATAAGTCCTTTTTCTTGGAATGAAAAGCAGTTTGAACCAACATAGTTTGTTCAATGTTGTTGACAGTCTTAGGTTTCCAAACCTTTTTAATTTTCTATTGTTTAGATTGCAGATTAGTTATGCACTGTTTGACAGAATGTCCTAAAGTATTGCATTTAAAACATCTGATATGTCTAACAAAACCATAGTGTTGCCTAAGACCAAACCTGGGTATTCTAGAATTCATAAGCCTACAAGTGCTCACCTTATGACCAAATTTGTTGTAGAAAAAGCAATAACCATAGAAAAAATAATTGTCTTTGTATGAAGGTCTATTACCTCTAAAAAACTTAACATGATCCTTACCAGATTCTGAGTGATTTGAACCTCCTTTGACTTCAGTAGCGGGGTTTTTTTTTCTTTGTCAGTTGAGCATTCACCCTTTTCAAAACCAACACCAGATTTATCTTTGTACATCTTTTTCTTGCTGAGAATATCATTCAGCTTTAGAGTGCTTTCATATTTTTCAATTTCCTTCCTAAGAAGGACTACTTCTTGTTCTAGTTTTTGAATTTCTTGATATTTGTAGCTTACAGTCTCTCGAAGACTGACTTCAACTCTTTTAGCTTCTTCAAGCTGAGTTTTCAGAGAGACTAATTCTTGATCTGGTTTATGTTCTTGAGCAAGAAATTGTTTTTTGAGTTTTTCTGATCTCTTGTAAAGCACATTTCAATTCACTTTCAAGATCAACTTCACCTTCTTCAACGTCAATGGTGTTAGAATCATTTTGCTGAAGTAATTTCAGCCATGAACAAAGTTTCAACTTCATCAGCTGATGAATCTTCAGACTCAATATTAGATTCATCCTTACTAAAAAGACTTTTCTTCTTTTGAAAATTGAAGTTTCGTTTAGGTTTGAAGGCCTTCTTCTTAGGTTGTATTTCAGTTGTCTCGTTGTCATAGATTTGATCATCATAGGGACACTTTGCAACAAAGTGACCTATTTTGCCACAGTTAAAACATTTAAAGGGAAGTTTTCCCTTATATTTTCCTGATCCCTTTTCAAATATTCTAACAAAATGAGATTCTTTAGAATCAGACAACTCTGATTCACTGACTTCGACCTTTTCTTTCTTTTCAGTGTTAAAGGCAGTTTCTTTTCCTGTTGAACTGTTTTTGCTAGTTCTCATTTCATAGGCAGTAAGTATTCCTTGCAGGCTGTCTAAGGTAAGCTGATCAAAGTGTTTCTTTTCTTCTAGGGATGAAACCTTAGATTCAAATTTGGATGGTAAGGTTCTAACAACCTTTGTGACCACATCAAATTCATTAACGTCTTGACCTAGACCTTTCATTGAATTGACAACTTCATCAACTCTTAGGAAATATTCAGCCACTTTTTCATCATCCTTCATTTTCAACTCCTCAAACTGATGTTTGAGTGTAATGATTTTTGATAGTTTGACTTTCTCATTACCTTGATATATAGTTTCAAGTTTTTCCCAGATATCATGAGCAGATTTGCAATGCATGACTTTAATGAACACATCTTTAGTTAACCCACACAAGATGGAATGCTTAGCTCTGAAATTTGTTTCATACCTCTTTTTTTCAGCAGGATCAGTGGGAATAGAGGCTAGAACATTGTAAGCATTTATAACCATGCTCCAAAGATCACAATCAAAAGAAATAAGAAAAGCTTCCATTCTGATTTTCTAGAACACATAATCTGTTCCATCAAATAACAGAGCTCTGGTTAAAGAGGCACCATCTTGAGAATGTGCCATTAAAAACAAACTCCAAGACCAAGATCAATCCAGGGTGATTAAAACCTATCAGAGGACCCTATGCTCTAATACCAATTGTTGGAGTTAAAATGAAACTGAGAGGGGGTGGGGTGAATCAGTGTCTTAATAGACTTGAAAAATTTTGCAAATTCAAAAACATAGCTTAGATTTGATCTCAATGTTATTCTGATTAATGCATTCATGAGTTGAATGTAATCATTCATAAACAAAATTGAGAAAAATAATAATCCCAATAGTGTACTAAAACAACAACACAGTAAAGCAGAGAGAATACAGAAGAATAGAGTGACACAAAATATGCCGAGTGGAAAACCCTCTTGGGGTATAAAAACCACTCCCTAAATGCCTTCCAGGCTTAATCTTTTAATCAACTATTCACAATGCCTTATAGGCTGATTTTTGAGCACCCACTCAAGGAGCACCAACCCCTCATTTAGAGATATCTATCTCAAGGAGTACCAACCCCTCAAATTATATTTTTAATAGTAATAATAACTCAGAGGATTTCTCTATTTTCAGTTAAGCACATATTTCTTTGTTTTCTCGTCTACAAAATACCTTAAAGATTCAACAATTGAGTCCCTAAAATAACTCATAGAGAAGAAATTTACACTCTCTACATCTTGTTATACAGATTTTATTGCAGAGTTTTATCCATATATTTTCATACAACTAAGGAATCATTATCTCAGAATTACAACAACAACTGAACTGAAACATTGTTTTCTGCTCCTCTTTATATACCTTTTTGAATTAAAAAAAAGATAATTAACTGTCTTCAAAAGTAACGGCTTAACAACCAAAAACAATACAAGAGCCGTTTAACCTAGCTAAGTGCCGTCCTCAACAAGTTTGGAACTTGTGAGATCATTTCTCTGCATAAAACGCACAACTGCCCACCACAGAAAATCATAACATCTAATGTATGAAAGACAATACTCAGTCAGGGCATCATTTTTCATAGAGATGCAGAGAGCAGTTAAAGAAAATGGTGATTATAAACTAGTATGAGCACCATGAAATGCATAAATAAAAAATACCAGATAAATGTGTAACTCCCATGGCTCCATCAACCACTGTCGAGCTTCCAGCTAGAGAGACGCATTAACATAGCAGCCATACCATTCATTTATGAACCAAGAACAAATTTCACTCTGACAATGCCGTTACAACCAGCAACAATAGTAAATAATAGTTTATGAAGCTTTCTCATGATGGCGGCCAGGCTAGGGTTCGATACCTAGTGAAAAAGAATAAGCTCAAAAAGTTTTCCCTAATCCTTTTTATTTCCACCGATGACACGTTATGCCAAAGGAAATTTTAATGTTGCCAGACAATCTTATGGTTGTTGCTTTCGCCAAGACCCATTAGAGTCAGGAGAAGTCATAACGAATACATAGTGTCATGCCGAGAGCTCATAACATCCTTCTGGTCGATGAGACAAAAAGGTCCTCTCACCGAAATGAAACCAACATTCCCTATCGCTATAGCTTTTGATATCAGAGAGACATCATATAGATCAACTTTGTTATACTGATAGTCATTCATTTGACTTTGTTGACAAGACACACCATCCTTGCCATGACCTCACATCGATGAAAGAGTCTCACCAAAAAGACTTTTCAATTCTTATGAGTCATTGTAACCTACAACCTTCGGGGAGACCTCTTGTAGACTTCATAATGTTTCACCCAAAGACACTTGATACACATTGTTGCTGTGAAAAATCACTCTTGGGAAGATGTATTTCGAAGAGAACATCTCTCACCGACGAGCAATTTGTTCACTGAGACTTCTAGAAAGTCCTGCTGATATGCAATTCTCCAACGGCGGTCGGTGTGACATTGCACACCCATTATGACTTCACGCCAAAAGCAAAATGTCTGGCCGAAGTGAATCCCAGATGTGATGTCGACGAGACAAAACCACTTCGCTGAGACCTATTCTGAAACTGCCCAACAGTTGCCAAAATGTTCCCATTCAACCTTCGATCGGTGAGACAAGGTAATTTCACTATGACCACATACCAATGGAAAAATCTTATGCTGAAAGACCTTTCTACTGTCGCCATAACAAAAAAGAAATCTTTCCAACAACTGCCAGAATGTTAAATTCAATCGACATGACATTAGAAATGTCTTGTCGATAGGTAGCACAAACATTTCAAAAATGATCGCGGATACCCTGCCATACTCATGCCGATATGTGTAAGCTTGAATGAGAAACAACCAATACCTATGATATGCAAAAAGAACCATCCTGACAAAGAATCCATCTTTCAAACTCTATCAGTCAAAGAGATAGCATTCATAACTTGAACTAGAATTCTCATCACCATGAAATTAAAACATAACAAATAACTTTCTGTAATAGCTAAGAGACAACAAAGAAATTCCATTATAAATCATAAGGATTAGAGATTTTTTCATCAAGGACGAACCATAAACACAACTGAGATTCAACAAGAAGTGCAAGAAAGAAGTTAGGTGCCAAAATCATTGTCCACATTTTGGTGAATTCAACTTTTGAACATCTTTACTTCTGATTTTAAGTACATCCTAAGTTCCATTTGCATTGCATTAGGTATTGCATTGTTTAAATTACATCTTAGGGTTTTTAAAATTGCATTATCAAGAAAAGCATCAATAGTTTGCATTTTTGCATTGAAAAAATACTAAAAATTCTACATTTCATATTGTACCTGCATTTGTGCATCTAGAAACCATTAAATTGCATTCAAAATTTCTAAAAAATAGCAAAAAAATCATCAGTGGGACTAAATCACCACACTGGGTGGCTTAGTCCTCTTACATATTTTACACTAATTTTTTTGGTAACTTTTGGGTATTTTCTATACTTCTATTCACTGGTATTGCATTTCTATTTCAGATACATAATTTTTGTTATTTTCATTTTCTTAGACCTAGATTGCATTGCATTTTCATCCACCCCATTTCTTGTGGTATTTGTATGAGTGTTTGGTGCCCTATTGATAATACTTTAGTGAGAAGAAGTTCGAGACTCATGGAATCCTGTGATAACACACTCATTGTGGACCTTGGGTTGTCTCAAGCTCCTACTCTTGGTATGGACAATGGTGCATTAGGCATGGATACTACCACTAGTACAACTTTACCTTCACATCCAATGCATGTTGACGCACAAACTAGTTCCATTCTGCCATATAAAGTCATTAACATTCATGAGGATCTAGCAAATTTGCAACAAAACTTTGTCTTGAAAAAATTTCAACCACTGCCATTCTTTCCATAGACAACATCCATTGAATGCTTGAAAGTGATGATAACTTAGATGTTATGAAAAAAAATGTTTAGATGTACCAAAAACATACCTCTAGCACATCTCAACTAGAAAACACTATGGTTAGCCAAGGAGGATCTCACATCCCTCCTTCTTCAATGGTAGCATCCATACCCCCCTATACCATTCCTCAAGTGATGACAAACATGCAACAAGTTAGTCATGTGACTCCTTTTGCTATTCCAACTAGCATTCCTAGTTATTTTGTGGCATCAAATGTTTCATCCTCTACCACCTTCACCCCTACTAGTGTCCCCTTCACTTATCCCAACATTACATACACTCCATCACCATTATCTCTTCCACCTCATCCTATTTACACTGACCCTCTCATTACACAACTCTTCCAAACTGTTCCTTCCATGCAACAACAAATATCTACCACAAACCAAAATCGAGTTGCATCACCCACCTACTATGTCCATAGTAGCCCATTATCATTGGAAATTTTAAGAACAACAATGCCACAAGGAATTGAGATTCCTAGGTTTGAGAAGTATGGAGGTAAAGAAAATCCTACTAATCATGTCAATTTGTATACAGCCTTATGCAGTGACTTTGTCCTTGACGATAAACTGTTAGCTAAACTATTTACTAAGACCTTAAAAGACACTACCTTGGAGTGGTTTTCAAAATTACCTAATCATCCAATTCAATCATTTAATGAACTTGTTCATGCCTTCATAAGTCATTTCCAAGTCCATATGACTTCCAAAAAGACAATGGTTGATTTAATGCACTGTAAACAAAATGCGAATGAAAAAATCATTGATTTCATTTCATGCTATCAGACATTGTATGCTCAAGTAGATGTCAAGATTCCCGATTCACATCTCCAAAAAATGTTTATCAAAAACTTGCAAACTCACATTCAAGATAAATTGACCATGATGAAATTCCCTTATTTCATGCATTTGTGCACAACCCTTTTTGACTATCACAACTCGGTTACTAGCTGTGATGCAAAATACACTTCTAGCCAACCTGAGAAATCTGAACCTAACACTTCAACCAACTTGTAACCATTTCATAAACCAAACAAAGGGTTTTGACAATTCAATCCCCCTCCTCAACCATCACCTTAACCCATCAGCAACCAAGTAGTAGTTGTTAAAGCTATGATACCTTACAGTTATGGAGATCCAAAACGATAGTTCACACCACTACCAAACACCCTTCATAACACCACATGACCCAAATTATATAACATCAAATGATTTATTTACCTCCTTTTAAACCATTAGATACAACCAAACCTTTTCCTCCCACTTTCCAACAAAGCACTTATTGCCATTATCATAGACAAAACCAACATGACATAGAACAATGTACCAAAGAGTCTTAAACACATAGTACAAGACCTCATTGTTTCTAGTTGTCTATCTGTTTCAAATGTTAATACAAAAGGGAATATGTCTATTGGCCCACCCAATTAGAATTTGTAAATTTTTACCAATCCCATGCCTAAACATAATGTGTCATTTGTGAAAGCTAGCGAAACTCAAAATAATGATGTAATGATTGTTAATAAAGAGTCTGAACATCTTGATACTCCCTCTATTAATCCTATGGATGAAATGGTAGGAGCGATAGACATTATCCCTCATAAGGGCCAACCTAAGAAAAATATTGATATCATTTTCACTTCTAAATCTGTTCTTCCAAAGCATCCTGATGGTCCTCTCTACATAGCCAAACATATTTATGATAAGCCCACTAATGGGATACTTATAGATCCCACCTGTGGCGAGAATGTGATCATGAAAGAATTTTTGGTTTTACATGAACTTTTTTAGGATAACTATGATCAACCAAGAGCATGGATAAAAACACATAATGTATTCGTGTTCCCAATGATTGGATTGATTTTTATTCTATTGACCGGTCGATGGTAGCTCTAGAATCATCAACAAATCTTCCTCATCCATAGGCTCCTGGCTAGTTGCAAGCACTTTTCTTTTGGCGGGTTCTTGCAAACCCTCTCCGATAATGCTCTGTGTGTGCTACCATTTTGCTGGTGGGGTCTCCTAAGCTTCGACAGCTATTGCTATTTACTGTTGTGATACCTTGGCTAGCCTAGCAACCCAAGTGAGTGTATGCGAAGCCCTTGATATATTAAAGCGCACATTCATTACCACATAGGCGGGCTATCTAGGGCCTTTCTCCTTCGGTGCAGAGGAGGAAGATGTCACCGCTTCCTCTTCCTGCTCTTCAGACTCATCCCCCAAGTCGTCACTCTTATTAATACTAGAGCTCGGGCTGGGGTGGCCCTCATTCCACCATCTTTCAAATTCCTTGTCATCCTTTAGACTGTCATAAGGGGCATCCAATTGCCCTGTCTCTTGGCGATACTTTCAGAAAGCTTCTATTTTTTTAGCAGCCCACTCCTCATCCTTCTTTAACTTATTGTACATGGCACGTCCAATGTGGAAATTATCTTTGGCCACCGCCACAAAAAAGTAGAACTTGTGCCATGGCTCTCTAGTATCTTGCATAGGAATATGTGCCAATTCAAAAAAAAAATCATCCATGTTTGCCAGCGGGTTACGTCGCTTTTCCCAGTAAGGTCGGGGAACATGTGTGACCTTCATGTGCAGCTTTGACAAGTCATTGAAAGGGTTATAATCCCACTTATCATTTACTAGAACCAACCCTAAATAAGTCAGTTTATCCTGCAATAACCGGTCTGATTGTTTCTTTACCAGAGTCACCGACTTGAAATTCTTTGGACAAGTGAAGAATCCCTTTTTCTTGACACTTTTGTTGCTACAGAAGGTAAAATCAATGATACACACCTGCCTATACATTTCAAGTACGAGCACCCTATCTGTGACGTAGGCTGGGAGAAGAAAAGGTTGACTAGTGAAGCCCCGCATCCAGAGAATCATGAAATCTTTTCCTAAGAACCAGTCACAGGTGAGAGTGAAACTCTGCATATATCCAGTCTGATCCTTGTCGAGCCAGATTATGTCACCTTCTCTGATTAAATCATGCAAGACCAGAGTTATGAAATAGTCCAAAAATGCATAATAATCATATGATATGGAAAGAAAAGGCATCCACGTGGACACTGGCTTCCTCTTACCTCGTTCATCAAAAATTGATAATTGAAAATACCGGGCATAGAAATCAAGGTTTTTATGTAGAAACATGTGAACCAGGAAAGAAAGAAACCTGAACTTTCCCTCCACCAGGTAATTCTTTATTTGTTGTATCATTTCATCTATCATGAACTCAACAAAATCATACCAGAAGGTATTGTGCTGCTTGCGAAATTGGAAGGTTGGTCTCAATTGAAAAGTTTCCACCATCTCATTGGAGTCTCGGCCACACACAAAAGATAGCATGGACATAGCATCGTACAAATCCTTGTGTAACGCACTGCATGGAAACATAATAATTGGTAGTTTAGTACCTAGGGTGCCTTTCTTACAAGTTTCCTCCAACAAGAAATTTGAGTTCTTTTTCATCGCCCTCCATGTTTTTTCTCCTTTGTTAGGGTTAAGGGACTCAATGTTTTCTCTTCTTTTACTTGGGTTTGGGATGCATAACATATGCCAAATGGCCTATGGGGTGATGTGAACTCTTAAGTTTTGGCCCTTAATGTAGCGGGTGTTAGGGTTATAACATTGGATGGCAGCGTCAACTATCTCCAGGTAGTAGTGCACCAATGAGACCATGTATTGTGGAAGACCACTGTACCAAACCTTCTTTTCCATAGAAGTGTCCACCTTTGGTGTCGTCAACCTTGCGCAGGCTGCTTCCCTTAAGGATTTAGGGTTTTTTGTGAGCTGTGGGTCATAGATATTGTCCCATTTCTCTTCAACCCTTTTCTTGTTTCTGCGATCCTTGGGCCTTTTTAGCTCTTCGGTATATGCCCTCTTCGGCTTGCTTGGTATACCAAGCGTAGCATATGCCAAATCCTCATAGACATACACATCTTCAGATGACCGTATAGTTGTAAACAACTCCTAGCCAATTTCCTCTTCCATTGGCTGAGATGAACTCTCTGACATTTCTCTTTAGATGAAGACCCCTATGAGTTCTAGACTCTGCAATCTTTCTTGGCTCTTGATACACTAAAAAAAACTTCTCTGCACCTTGAGCTTTGGCATTTGTGAAAATACTTTGAATCATTAAGCCTTTTCATGCAATATTTGGCTATCTTTTCTCAAGATGGTAGAGGAAAGCATGCCTTTTGCGTTTAATTCGGCATGTACTGTTAATTTTGCAATTCGTGCAAAATGAACTACTTGCCATTTTGAGGCGACAAGTGTTTATTATTGCATTTGGAAACTATGTGATATGCTATGATTCCCTTGAAGCTTGAGCTAGAAATTTTCCTTCTAACCTTGCATTAGTATTTGCTGGTAATTAATGTCCTGGCCGGAATGATTACGCCAAAGCAAATGATCATGGCTTGAAAAGATATGGATATTAATTGGGCTTTGGGAAATGCTTGTGAGATGACACAATAGCCTATGGCTATGCAACTTACTGTCGATGAGTGCCAACTTTTTAAAGCTAATTAATTAGCTCCTATTAATCTAGCACGCATGGAATCGTACCTCCACAAATGCAACTGGTCTGAAAATGTGAGCAAGCGTAGGCATGCTCTTCAAGTTGGCATCTAGTTATCATCACATTTTTCTCAAAATAGATTAGCATGCATCTTGTCATTTTTTCTATAAATAGGCCGATAAGTAGTGAGGAAATCATACTTAGCATTTGAGCAGTGATAGGTTGTTAGCAGAGTTTTAAGAAAGTTTTCTTATAGGCTAGGTGATAGGTAAGTTTCAGCATTGGTTAGAAGGTGTAAGCATAGTGTCAGAATCATGGATATTTTGGTTTGGCTAACCTCTTATAAGTCATAGACAACATTTCTAGGGGAGGTTTCTACTAGGCGGCTGAAAAAAATGACTAAGAAAAAGCATTCCATGGTCTTGGTAGCCATAAAATGGGTTCTTGGTAAGGACTGCATAGAATATGAGGACAAGTATCATGTGAATACTGATATCTGTTCTCACTTCATAATGTCCATGTTAGAAATTGGCATCCCCAGGCTCCTCATCTTGAAGCTGGTCAAGGAAATGTTTGCCAGAAAGTACCTCAATGGCCTTGGTGAAGTTTTTGCTAACGCTACATATGGGGTAGGTCTGCTATTAGCCAGCGACCTCCATCACTATATCAAAGAAGAAGCAGTATTTGTATGGTTGTCATTTCTCAGTGGATTCTGCCTTCAGACACTAGATGAGCATCAGTAGAGGGTTACCTAGGCCTTGCACTTCCTATTCTGTAGTTACAACGTGATACCGTTCTACGACGTAGATTGGTATACCGACTTTAGGAACCTGGTGTTTCCCCTGCCAATGGTGGTTGTGCCGAATGATGTTACTTCTGCTACCAAAGAAATTGCTAATGAAGAAGAGGTAGACCCTACCATTGATGCATCAATTGCTACCTCTCGTGCCCTTGGATTAAACCCTCTCCGCTCCTAAAAATGTCTCTCAATTTTCTTTATTTCCTGCTATTACATAGACCACCTGCCCTACAGTTTTGTATATAAGCCTGAAAAAGGCTATCATTTTTGCATACATAAAAGAATAGCTCAAATAGTTGTATACTTTTTGGATTATGGCTTCCCCAACCATTTTTCAATGTAAAAACCAAAGAATATATATAAATAGATTTATATCTTTATATAAAAAATCCATGGCTCTTTCTTTCATTCTGTATTTCAGTTTTATGGGCTCTTTTATAGCATATGTGTTTATTTCTTTGCACATGGGTATGTTTTATGTAAAGAAATCCTGATATTCCACCCTCTATAATAATGGTTTACTTCCGCAGAAGCACAAACAAATTTCGAAAAAGACCTGCCAAAGAAAGGGAAATAAAATAAAAGCACTATTCACATATGTACAAAAATAGAACTCAACACCTAATGGACCAACTTAAGATGAATCCCATTAACTGGGATTCCTAAGGGTTCTTGTTCCATATTTTCTAACCTAAAATCATTATGCTCCTTGCACCGAATGATTTTAAAGGGAGCCTCCCATAGGCTATAAAATTTACCGTGCTGACCTGGCTTAGCAACCCTTTTATCATACTTCAGTACTAAGTCTTCGCACTTTAGGCCTTGGTCAGAAGCCTTCTTGTCAAACCATCGCTTGACCACTTGTTGACGGTTTGTCATGGCTATTAGGGAATTCTCCCTTTTTTCCTGTACTTCTAATAGTTTGGCAAGCCAAACTTCCATGGCACCATTTTGTTCTATCTCGAGGGATTTCAACAATTGGAGTGCCAGAATCTCCATAGATATAGGTAATATTGCCTCTTTCTCGTATACCAACTCATAAGGAAAAGTCATAAGGACTTGCTTAGGAGTTATACAATTCACCCAAAGTGCTGCTCGGAGGTTTTTATGCCATTCCCTCTGGTGTTCTGAACCAATTCTTTTAAGGAGCTAGACTAGGCTCTTGTTTGTTGACTCCACTAGGTCGTTTCCCTGCGGGTAATAATTTGATGATGTCTTGAGGAATATGCCATTCGTTAATGCAAAGTGACATACCTTTGTTCCTAGGAAAGCTCTAACATTATAAAAAATGATAGTCTTCGGAGGATCGAACCTTGTCACCAGCTCTTTGAGGAAATCTACAATCTTTTTTTTTGTTGTGCTTTTAAGCGAAACAACCTCCATCCATCTAGTGAAGTAATCCGTGGCGGTCAAAATCCACTTATTTACAGCACTAGAAGCTGGGTTAATCATCTCGATGAAGTCCAAGCCCCATTGCAAAAATGGTTCATCTACCACTATGGGTTTGAGAGGCATTGCATAATTCTTCCTTCTGTTGGTAAAGAACTAGCATTTTTTGCAAGATTTTACCAAAGAGTGGGAGTCATTAAAAAGTGTAGGCCAATAGTAATTGGCGCACATGATTTTAATGGTGGTGGTCCTACCAGAGAAGTGTCCGCCCATAGTGTTGTTGTGGAACGCGTCAAGAATCCTCTTTGCTTGCTCTGAAGTAATGCATCACAGGAGAAGACCATTGAAATTTCTTTTGAAAAGGACTCCCTCTACTAGCATATATCTACAATTTTACAGCTGATAGTATCTCCTTTTTTGGGATGAGAGACATGGAAGATACGCTCTTGTTTGCATAAACCTAATTCTATTTGTCAGCCATCAACCCTCTAATTCTAGTTAATTTATCAGGACAAGCTTCGGTTGCTCCCCTGCGGTGGGTATCTCCTTGTTCTGCGCTATGTATTCACATAGTCCTCTTCCTCTAATAGTTTAGTAGGTTTGACCTCAATGTCATATTCAAGGATCTTGGTGATCCAATTAGCTTTTTTTTTTGTGATCTCCCCTTCCATGATATATTCACACACACTGGAATGTGCAACGTAAACAAACACCTTGTTGCAGGAAATTAGATGGAAAAACTTTTTAAGTCCCTTCACTATTGCAAAGGCTTGTCTTTCGACAAAATTATAATTTTTCTCATATTTCTTTAGGGTCCGGGAGTAGAATGCCACTAGATGTTCTTCCTTTCCTTTATCATCTTTTTGGGTTAGGACAGTAGCGATACTGGACATGCTACTGAATGCATACATTATAAAATCCTTAGATTGATCTAGATTAACCAGTACCGGAGCTATGGAAATAGCTTCCTTAACTTTTTCAAAGGCATCTCGAGCTTCGGTCATCCACTTGAATGCCTGATCCTTCTTAAGCATCAGGGTGATCGTCTTAATTATTCCTGCAAAGTTAGAAATAAACTTGCTAACAAAATTTACTTTGCCTAGGAAGGACTGAACACCTTTCTTATTCATTGGAAGGGGGAGTTCCTTGATAGCTTTTACCCGTTCAAGGTCGATTGAAGTTCCTTCTTTAGACACCACATTTCCTAATAGCTTGCCTTGCGGTACTTCGAATATGCATTTCTTTAGATTTAGGGAAACCCCAAACTCCTGGTACTTTTGAAAAACTATTTCTAAGTGATCAAAATGACCATCCTTAGATTTAGAAAACATAGTAAGATCATCTAAGTAAATTAGAATAAACTTATTAATTAGTTCGCTGAATGCAATGTCCATTGCCCGTTGGAATGTTGCGCCTACATTGGATAAACCAAAAGGAATTTTAGCATATGCAAGTGTTTCCCACTTTGTGGTGAATGTAGTCTTGTGCTGATCCTCTTCCTTAACTCGGATCTGATTGTAGCTGGAGAAACCATCTAGTAGAGAAAATATTTTCGATCCTGCAACCATTTGTAGGATTGACTCCATTGAAGGCAATGGATAATGGTCCTTTAGGGATGCTTTGTTTAGGTCTCAGAAGTCCACACACAAATGGATATATCCATTCTTCTTTTAGACCGGGACCAGATTGGATACCCAAATACTATGCTTGATTGGGAAGACAATGCACAACTCAATGAGCTTAGTTAGCTCTTGCACCATTAGCACTTCAATTTTAGGGTTTACTGGCCTTTATTTTTGTCAGACTAGTTTTGCACCTTCTGTTAGCTCGATAGTGTGTTGAATGATATCAGGATCATACCCCTCTAGATCATCATAGGACCAGGCCACTACTCCATATTTTTCGCAGAAACTGATGAGTCTTTCTTTATCATGGTGCGGGAAATTTTTCCCGACTTGAAGATTCTTACCATCTATGACCCGAAGGTTCACATAATCACTTGTGTCTGCTACGAACTTCCATTTATCATTTTTGGCATCATCACAATTGATTTTTTTTTTTAGAGTAACCAATCCTTTCAAAAGCTTGTTAGATTTGAGCTGCATAATTTTTCCTTCATAAGCTTCAACAATCTTTGGGTGAAGCTGATCAAAAAATTCCCCTGACTGTTGGATGAATGAGGCGATGTGTTCATCACTTTCAAAAACTTTCCAACTCTGATCATTGTTGGGAATTGTCGATCGGACCAGTACTCATACTGAATGTTCATTATGTATAAGGTTAGAGGTAGGATCAAACTAAGCGCCAATCATGGCCATGCGATCTGCATCGCTATTTTGTCCTCAGGGAATAGTCTAGATTTTGAAGGCTTCAAAACCCTCAACCAGGTCCCATACTCGGTGCCGATAATATCTCATGCAGACATTCTTTTCCATAGAAATTCCTTGAACTTGGTTGATGACTAGTTCAAAATCTCCGAACACCATTAATTGCTTTATGCCCATTCATTCTGCAAGGCTTAAACCTTGAACTAATCCTTCAAATTCAGCCTCATTGTTTGAGCAGGTGAAATGAAAATGGAAAGACCTTAACAATTTTTCATTTTGTGGGGATATTAGATATATCCCCACTCCAACACCTACTTTTCTTCTTGCTCCATCAAAGTACAGTGTCCATAGCTCGCTTGCTTGGCTACCTTCAGACTCTCTGGCAACCTTTGGGAATACTTGGTCTTCATCATAAATTACATAGGTGCTCGATTTTGTAGCATGATAATTTCTGAAATGATCATTGTCCATGTGTTCACTCAACATAGCATCTTCTTTGTCATTTCGGTCTCTTCTCACTTTTTCTTCCTCCAGTAATTCAATGCAATACATTTCTTGCTTGGTGATAGAGGTATGTGCGGCTTCAAAATTGATCAGGGCTTCATTTGCTACATGTTCAGAATGTAAAGCCTCTGATTCTATCTTCATTTTTGCACCATGCTTGGTTCTAAGTATCAGATGTGGCCAATCCAAGGATAGGTAACCGCCCACCTTTGAAGTAAATTCTCAAGATAGACAAAGACCAAACATAGGAGGAACATCTATTATCACAGTGTCTTGCAGGACCGTGATACTAGGGCAAGAAAATAGAGTTAAAGGAAGTGATTTGATGACACCTATGGTTTCAACTTTGTTCCCATCAAGCTGCATTACCCCCTTTTCATAGGTTCATAGCTGACTCCTAAAGCTTTGGCTATCCATTTAGGCATAACCGTGGTACTAGTTCCAGAATCAATCATAGCATTGTGCAATAACTTCTTTCCTATAACGAGAGTCAAGAAGAAGGGTTGGGGTTTTAACTTATCCCTAACCTTGGTAGGGGATTCCTTTGTATTGTTTGAAAAGACTTTAGCTGGTGGTATTTGATTGACAACCTCTGCACTAGAAAACTACTCTGTTGGCGCTGTGTTGACCTCTTCTTGAAGCATCTTTTGTAATAGCATCTTTTGCTCTGGGATAGCTAGAATGTCCCATAGAGATACATTAGTGGATGACTTCTTCAATTGTTCAACCACATTAAAAGGTGACAAACTCAGAGGTTTCTGCTGCTTAGCTCTTGGTGTAATAATTTCCTTCCGTGGTTGGGATGGTGGTAGGGTGGTAGAAGTACCAAGAATCTGATCATAAACACCTTTGAGTTGTGGGTTGGCTAGATGTGAAACAACCAACTCACCGGTAAATCTTCTCTTTGAGCATGTGTTATAATCATATTGCACTTGTGGTGTTTTGGGTATGAACGCATCATTAGCAAACATTGTTTCTTCTTCCTCCATCCAGGAGAAAAGTGCGTGATCAGGAGCAATCTCAAATTCTTATTCTAAAGACATTCCTTGCATTTGTGCGGTAAGAACCGCACTCTCCATTTGTGGTGAGGCATATATATAACCTCTGTGATTTGTTGTCGTGCCTTGGCTGCGTTGCTTCACCACCTTTTGTTGCAAGTTTCCATGTGGACAGTTTTGGGGCATATGCGCATCGCTACAAGGGAAGCACCACAGATTGATATCATCAATAAGGTTGTTATTCCCTATGGTTAATTCCCTACTTGAGCTTGGCGACGTGCTCATTAGTGGAGTAGGCACCGACACCATTTGGTTTGCAGTCAGAGTTGGTGGATTAGTGCGAGGCATGCCCTGGTACTGATTTTGATGATATGAGGACCGCCTGCCTTGATAGTTTTGATATGTAGGCTTCGGAGGTGTTGATTGGTTCCGCTTCAGAGTGGTTATAGCATTTTCCATGGTTCACAACATCTCTTTGAGGTCGCTCATTTCATCCTTGGAAGAACCCGATGTAGAGGCTACATTTTGTGGGGTTGCCGCATATGTGTACATCGACTGGGTAGTTGTGGGTGCGCTAGTTGATGCAACTTCTTGCGCGGGGATTGATATTTTAGGAACTATCAACATAATAGGTCGAGGAGGCAATTTTACACAATCTATTAAATGATTCTTGGCTTTGACAATGAAACAACAAGCATCTGGTAGAGTAGCTCCTCCCAAAGACTTGATCATCATGGAGATGTTAGAATTGATGGACTTTAGATAAAATATGAATTCCAACTCAGGATTCAGGCATATAGTAACATGAATCCTCTGCCAATTTATGTAAAATTGGGCATTAAAGTCCATCAGAGCCTCCTGGGGGGCTCGTTTTATGACAGATAGTTGATAATATAGTGAAGAACGATCTTTGTGTTTTGAGAACCTCTCATAGAATGGATCTTCGAGCTCGTCCCAGGTGCGAATAGTATTAGGTGATAGTGTTTGGTACCAATCTAGTGCTTTTCCTTTAAAAGACACGGCGAGAAGCCTTACAGCTACATTCTGCACTATAATCCCATGTACCAGACACACATCCACCACATCATGTAAATGTTCTGCTAGTGTTCTTGAGCCATCTCTGGTAAAATTGGGTATAGCTTTCATGGCTGAAACTGGGATAGTGCGCCAAACAGTGGGTGCTACTAGGGCTGCTAGGGGACTTCCGGCATCCCATGCCATGCAATTTCTATTGGCTGCCGACAACATGGTGAGAGGAATGGATGGCAAGAATGGAACGGTTACCAACTAATTTGTGACTTGCATTGTTCCCAATGGAGGTACTATTAAACTGGGATTTCCTGTGGTTTGGGATCTAGTTATAGGCCAATGGCTCATACACCCTTCTAAAATGCAAATTAATTTAAGCTCTATCCCACTGGGCGTGCCAGAAAATGAACAAACTGTTGATGCCAAAATTTGACAAGGTAACAGTGTCTTATGGGAAACTCAGTTTATGGGGGACCTTTTACGCTAAACTGAGTGACCTCTAGGTTTTTAGAGAAGTTGACTTCTATAATCAGGTTTGGAAGGGAAAAGGAAATAGATATAATAAAATAAAGTCTAACCTAAGGCGATGCACCAAGACTTAATGATAGGCATGATAAATCATAGATCTAAGGGCCTAAATGGTGTTTGTAGTGTTCTAGAAAATTAGAAACTAAAAATTACGGGATAGACAATCCATTCATTGACATAAAATAATATTGCATACATCCCTACTGCCAGGAAGAGTCATTTAGACAAGGTCTAGGTCAGTAAAATTACATTCAACATATATAGAAGTTCTCAAATGAAATGTCTAGACAATAAAAGGCACAGTTAATAGTTTGATTAAATAGCATGAAAAAATAGAAAGGCCGAACAATTGGCACAGTATGAGAGTCTTTGCAATAAAATAAAATAGCAAAAAAAAAGGCTTGGCGTCTATTACTGAAAACCAGTGTTTCTCCCAAATTCTGGACCCTTTTCTCACAACAGAGAAAAGTATATATAGCAGGGAAAATCCCCCACCGCTTCGGAGAGCAGCAATAGAAAAGATTTCACAATCCCTTGGCAATGATGCAAGAATCAGAATATTCCTAAAGCCATTGCAACAAAATCGATCTGGAACCAAGCATCCGGTCATTCCAGGCATAGGTGCATCCTTTGCAAATGATGGCGGTGGTCTCGACAAGGCCTAATCAGACAACTGTAACCATCCTGTGTGAATGATTATGACACGCAGTGGCCAATAGCATCATTAGGCTCATCTGGTCAATCACCCAAATATGAGATCCACTGGCTAGGAACGTGACAGCCTTTCGTTGCCCATATGAACCTCTTTCTTTCACCGTTGAGGACTTGTGTTAATGCTGCATGTGTCGAATGGGCGAAGCACTTCATCAATAATGGAGGGAATGATCACCAGCCAGGCACAAAAGATACGCATGGCAGAATTTCACTGTCTGTGGTTGTTACTTCATCTCTATGTTGAAATATTTGTGAATAGCAGACACATAGCAAGAGTGCACCACAGATAGCAACTATGGGGCCCGCCAAAACTTTTTGGGAATGAGGGCTTTGTTGCACCTAAGCAGAGTCCGATGAGACAGTAAGAAAGTATAATCAAAAGAATCCCGTAGCCGCAACATGTGGAAGCATAGTGGAGCTTTCTGGGATGTGAAAGGAATGCAGAGACTCAGGGTTGTGAGAAGTAGACACGTGGAGCGGGAGATCAGAACCTAGATAAAAGACCAAGTTGATTACTTGCGATGCACGGGCCAAAGCATAGAGGAAAATACACTCGAAGGAAGCTAGTTAAATATTTATTAATAGGTCCCACCTAAGTTTTTAGGCTTAGATCTAAATTTCACATAAAACTAAGCATTTCTTGAAAAATGTATCCCAAGCTTAGCCTAATGGGACTCATATGCCACAACTAGTTTATGAGTCCCATTTATCTTAGACCTAATTTAAATTCAAATTCTTGGTGGGATTTTATTCTCTTAGATTTGATGTCGCTGGTAGTGTTGTAATTTCGTGAAATTTGGCATAAACAAGTATAAATACAAGGTTATTTCACTAATTTTATCCTAGCAAGTTACAATTCATTTAGCACTTTTTGAGATAAAGCATTCTAGCATTCAATAGCATTCAAGAGTGATTATCAAGCATTTTGGAGCATTATTCAAGTATCAAGCATCATGTCAAAGTCATCATGCATCATTTTTTTTTTTTCAAGCTAACATTTGTGATGTAGGGTTTTATGATTCAAGCAAGCATTCAATTCAAGATCCATATCATTCAAGCAAGAGTCAAGATCCACATTCATGTTAGCCATTACTTACAAGATTGTAGCCTTTTTTCCAAGGGTTTGGTGAGTTGTAATATTGTATATTTGTTCATTCACCATTCCTCTATTCTATTTGATTTCATTTCAAGGTTTGATTACCAAAATGGGGTTTGACCAAGGAAAACCCCTATCCACTAAAAGAACAACATTTTATCCTTCTCTTTGATGTGTGATTTGTAGATTTAGGCTGAAGATTCATTGAAGAGCAAGATTGGAGAAACTTTTTCAAGGTTACAAAGTTGTCATCCACATTGCGAAATCATTGAAAATCACCTACAAGTTGCAATTCAGTGTTTCAAAACCAAAAATTTGTTAGGAGGGAAGCTACAGGAGAATATTAAAGGATATCAGAGTTTCAGCTCAACCCTAATACTAGGACTAAATTGCCACTTGAGGCGTATGAGTCTAGTATACCTATTTTCAAGCATTTTCTGTTGGTCCTAGTTCAATAGTTCCAGATTTCAGTTTCAGCTCAAAACTCTAAACTAGGACTAAATCACCCCTACTAGTGTATGAGTCCTAGTGTGCTTCAAAAGTCAACGTTTTTAGGATTTCAAACCTCAACTCAAGCCTCTTCAGTTTCTAGGTGCACCTCTGTACTTTATCAGTCTATTATTCTAATTTTCATTTTCATAATCTAGGTCATATAGTTAGGTTTTGTATATCATTTACATTCATAGTCTTTCCAAGAACTTGCTTGGTGGTGAACCCCCTTTTAGTCTTTAATCACACCCTAGGACACCTTATTGCAGATCTCTTTCTCTCATTCTATCCCTTAATTGAGATCTCTAAGGTATCCTTGCATGAAACATGTAGGAAATTGGTTGCTCTATCTCCCTAAATGTAGAGCCACTATTTTCTATGTTTCATTTTGTTGAACCTAGCCTTTAGAATACCTTATTTTTTATTTAGAGTGCATCATAGTCCTAGATCTATCTTGCATTAAATTTTCATTCAGTCTTGCATTAGGTAATTTGCATCTAGGGTTTCTAAATCTTGCATTAGTGAAAGTGCATATAAGTTGCATTTTTGAATCTTTCATAATTAAATTTTATTTGAAAAATATAATTGCACTTAGTCTAGACATCATACAAACCAGAAAACCTAACATTCACTCAAAAGTTTTTGAAATTTGTGTAAAAACCATAATCTGGGACTCATAGACCCCTTTGGGTGATTTAGTCCCAGTATAGGTGGTTTTTCTTGATTTTTGGGTATTTTGTGTTGACTGTTTATTAGCATTTGAGCCCCTAGAAAACCCTTATTGGGACTCATACACCCCTCTAGGTGATTTAGTCCCGTGTCAGATCTTAAATAACATTTTACAGCATTAAAAACCTTGTTTTTGTGCTTTTGTTTGTTGTTGTTAGCTTTTTGTTTCTATTTGTAGAATTTCTATTTCATTCATTTCATTGCATCTAGCTTAATTTCATTTAAATCAAAATTAGAGAATATAATTTATCTTGTGTTCATTGCATCTTGCATTCCTTTATTATCCCTGGGTGATCCCACAAAGTTGGTTTACAATTTCTGGGAGATTTTGAGTTTTGATGAAATCACACATTTTTAAAAAATATAATGATTTAATCCTAAAAAAAGTTCCATTTAAAGCATTCCAATTGAAGAGAATTTGGTCACACTACCTTAGATCAAACCCCCTTGGATAGAACCCCACTAGTTTTAAACCATACCTATAACAGAGTCTCCTTTACACCTATCAAAATGTTGATAAAAAACCACTTTTGATTTACCTTTTGGAGGATCAAATGAATTCATTTAAAATTTATTTTTTGTAAGATGTAGTCCTTATTATAAGCTTCCCAAAAATTATAATTTTAAATAATTTTAATTTTATTACTATATTTATTTTTTATTTCTTGTGAATGTAGATTTTTCACTAAAAATCAAGATCTTTGTTCTACACATGGAAAAATAGCATATTATCAAAAAAAAATTTGAAAAATATGAGTGCACTAGATATTGAATTCCTTGATCCAACAAAAAAAATTAAATTGAATTTCGATACATACAAAAAAGGTTACGTGTTATACGTTCGCACTATGTCTAAATTGCAATTGGTTTGACTTTGAAACTTGATTAAAGAAAAAATATTCAATAAAAAACTATCTAACCAAGTGGAAGCACTAGATATCGGAGTTACAAATCTAAATTCAAAAGAATTATAATTTTATCCTTCATGGAAAAAAGGTTGTGTGTTATATGGTGAACGCCACTTTTTAAAAATGTTGTTTTATGAAAAAAACTAGTTTTCGAGGGAGATGGAAAAATAAGTGAAATACGATTCCAAAAAAATTGAAAAAAATATATTTAGAATCTACAGAAAAAATTTCACGAAACTATAGTTTACATCATCTTCAAATTCCTCACAATTTAACCACTATAGGTGCCCAAAACTGAAGATATAGTTAAAAAAAAATATTTTAGTGTCTAGTTTGGCCAAAAATTGTAAACCACTATTGTGGGATCATCCCCCTTGCCTGAGCTTTACAACTTTGTGTCTTATTTCTAATACTATAGTGAGATGATGTTCGAGACTCATGTCATCCCATGATAGCACAATCATCATGGATCTTGGGTTATCTAGCTCTTTCACTACTAGTGTTGACACTAGTTCACTAGGTATGGACCATGTACCCTTAACAACTCTTTGCCTTCAAGTAGTGTGACAAGTTTTGAAACAATGGTTGCTCATATTCTGCAAGAAAACATAATCCAAAACCATGAAGATTTAGAAAACCTACAAAATTAACTGAGTACTAAAAACATTTCAACCACTACTATTCGTACTATAGATAACATACATCGCATGATTGAAAGAAAAGGAGTTGAACTTGTGTGTAACCTAGCTCATATTTTTGGAAAACATCTTACCTCAACGGCTAGTGATTCCCTACCTTTAAACAATGTCCAAAGTCAAGGAGAAACTCAAATTCCTTCTCTCACAACGATTGCCTCTATTCCTACCTATACCAACCCTCAAGTTACAAAAATGATGCAACCTACTAGTAATGCCATTCCTACCTTGGGTATTTCCACTAGCATTCCTAGTACCTTTGTGGCATCGCATGTCATATCTCCTACCACTTTACCTCCAATAAGCATTCCTTTCACTTCCCCCTCAAACACATATACACCTCCACCATATTCACCTCCATCTCAAAACACAAACAATGACGCTATTCTCAACCAACTTCTGCAAAAAAAATCATCCCTTCAAATAAAAATTTCCACCATAAACCAAAATCAAAATAGCCAACCTAAATGTATGTCAAAAGCAATCCCTTATCCTTGGAGATATTAAGAACATCGATACTACAAGGTCTAGAGATTCCTAGATTTGAGGAATATGAGCGGAAAGGAAATCCTTTTAACCATGTTTTTGCTTATACTGCCTTATGTAGTGATTTTTTCATTGAGGATAAGCTCTTGGCTAAGATTTTCCCTACATCCTTGAAGGATACCACCTTAGAATGGTTTTCCTCATTACCAAATAACTCAATTTGTTCATTCAATGTGTGTGAACCCCAATACTAGTACCTGCAAAACAATGAGAACAAACACATTAAATTAGAGATTGCAAGCAAGAACAAGGATTCCCCATGAAATCCATTCAACAAAACTCAAATTAGGAAAAAAAATGAAAAACACAATGAAATAACAAAATAAATTTTGAATCCTAATTAAGCAAGCAAACTCTTCATCCCATGGGGGAATTGGTGCCAATTTGATGTGAAAATTGGCCCTTTCCAAATTCCTAATGATACAAGCTTGATGTGATGAAGAGATTTGATCCACTTTGTAGATGTTGATGAATGCTCCAATAAGAAAATCTGCATAACCTAACTATGATTCAAAAAGTGGATGAAATTTGATAGATATTTGAGCATGGTAACTTTGCATAATTTGTAGATGATAAAATGAGGATATGAGCTCTTTATTTATAGAATACCAAGATGGATGAATGTCCAAATTTGAGCAATGTGGGACTAACATTCATCCAATGTCAAGATGCCACTTGTCAATCTATGAGTGGATGGAGGATGTGCAAGTTTTCAGGATTGTGCCAATAAATGTATATTTTTGAATTTTAAATTTATTGAAATGACTTGCAAGAGGGAATGGAAAATTCAATAAATGCCACTTGGCTCAAGGAAAAGGACATGTAAGATGGAGTAAATACCTTGTTGGATATACATGTCAACTTGGAATTTGAATTCAAACTTGAAGGAATATTCCAAAAGATGCCTTGTTGAGGAAAATAGAGGATTTAATAAATCAATTTTCATGTGCAAGTGGGAAAAGCTAGAGGATGGGACATGAATTAGAATTAAATTAATCAAGGGTTAATTAATTTAATAGGAGGTTAGATGATGTGACTTATTTGACTTCGATTTTAGGATTTACTTAAATCAAATAATGAGAAGAATGTGATGAGAGATTAATTAAATAAAGATTTTGATTTATTTAATCAAAAGAGATGATGTTAGATCAAATTAAACAAGGTTTTAATTTATTTAATTCAATACATAGACTTTAGAGATTTACTCAAATAAAATTTATTATTTAATTAAATAGGGATAATTAGATCAGATGATTAATTTAATTATCGAGAAGAGGTGACTTAATTAGATAACTGATTTATTTAATTAAGAGAGGAATATTGATGAATTTAATCAAATAAGGGAATTTGATTAAATGGTTAGACTGAGGGATGATTCAGGATGAAACAATGTTAGTAGTCAGGATTAGATGCACAATGTCAATTGGTATATTTTGTGTGTCTACATTTTTCCCCTCTTTGAAGCAATGCACTCGTTGCGTTGGTTCAAAGAATAAACGATCTCGATTAAAGTTGAAAACATTTTGTTATTTAAAATCTTGCCCCACTACTACCTGGCGAGAGAAAACATGCCATTATATTGCCCCCTCGATTGGATGAAAATTTCAATTTTTGGGTGATCTCGCAAAAAAAGAGGACAAGGTGCCCGACAAGTCCGAAAAGGCTCCAAGAGGCTAAAAATGTGTCTAAACGCAATAAAATGATGTAAAGCAGGCCTCAATTGGACAAAAATAGATTCAAGGGTCCAAAACCCTAGTAGGACATCCAATTAGGGTGAAAAAACCCTAATTTTCAAGCTTAAAAGGGGCCCGAGGGGTCACTTTCAAGTCATTTTCACACACAACCATTAGCAACCTTGAGATTTGAGCTCTGACCTCCTGATGATATGGCACAACGACAACTTCCCCTACACATTTCTGATCGAGTTCAAACGTACCAGTGGCCACCCAACATCGTGACCCCGGTAAGTGACCCTTTCTTGAGCTTCGTTTTTTATTTTTAGCCTTCATTTAATGCATTCAAAGTCAGTCCTTCTGCAGCGACGCTATATAACGCTGCTCAAAAATCAAACTGCACCGCTCAATATGATATTGTGCCACGACGATAGAGTTTGGAGTTTGAAAACTTTGACGCTGAGCTTGTGGCTAGTGGGTTGATTTGCAAAGTGCCACACAACAATCTTTTATTTGCTCAAAGTGCGCCGCTCAGAGGGAAAGTGCACCGCAGCGGTGCTATTTCAACTTTTTGTGCCCTAGCATCAGAGTTTTATTTGAAATTATCAAACTATGAGAACTTCATGGATTTCGACGTTGGAGTGATTTCTTGGACATCAGACGAAGAATTTTTCAAAAAATTTAACATGGTGACCTTCCTTGATGTAGGACGCGGGGAGGGAGCTCTACTCCCGAGAGCACAGGTCAAGAGATTTGTTCGGTTACTTGGGAGATCTCAGTGACAGAGATTAGGATCGACTTCGAGATATGGGGTTGTGGTATATCACCTATTAAGCGCCCATCTGTACTCACCTAGGGATGCTATCATTGCTGGTCAAGAGATGGCACAACAAAACATTTTCATTCCATCTTCCCACTCGTGATGCCATCGTCACCTTGGAGGATGTTTGGCACATCCTATGATTGTCGATTCATGGTCGGCGGGTCATTTTTTATATGGAGGGGTGTACTGCCTACCACATGGTCCTCACCACATAGGATGTCGTTATATGTGAGGGGTAGATCGAGCTGGAGCAACACAGGACCCTAGCACCTCCTTCCTGCTTGGTTGTTGCAGTAGTTATTTCGGGTCTCGTTTCCCCAGATAGACAAGGCTGATACTTCATTCCTAGTTGGGGGCACTGCTGGGAATGGATGGTTCGCGATAGGCCAGTTTGTTCTGCATGGGGGCCTATTCTTCTTGCCTCTTTGTATAGGGATCTACACGAGTATCGAAGCAGGCATTACACTTCTTCACGTCTAGGCGTGGGAGCACATTAATGTTCTACGTCCATGCATTGTTCCAATTTCGATGGTGTCAGACGATCCCCTTGTGTGGTGCTACAGAGGTGGTGTGTCCTTCACACACATAAGTGAGCACAGGATCCCCTACTGGAGGAGGGTCCTCAACAAGATGCAGGTGTTCACATGGCGACCGTACCTTGGTCGGCCCAGATGGGTCAGCGATGTAGATCAACTATTCTTTGCTTGCCAGGACCGGTACATGCAGGGGTGAGAGCACATGATGATTGAGAGGTACCTACTCGGATGCGTGCAACACAAGTTTGGTGAGCCCTAGGATCTTCTTGATGATGATTATGTGGCCGTCTTCACCTGCACCATGATACAGGTTTCATGGGGGCACTATATTCCTGCCTCGGAGGCCATTGACAGTTTCAGGTAGTTAGTAGCTCAGCCGTGGGCTTATGATCAAGGGCCTACAAATCTAGGCATGACATAGGCATATAGGGATTGGTTCCAACCTCCACTACAATTGACTATTCCAGGTGTAGTCCCCAATTAGTGGAGAGTGAGAGGCAGAGGGGGAGGATGAGGACTGAGGGATGGTGCTCAACAGGAGCAGCCGGTCGGGCCTCCAGTTCAACCAGGTCATGCAGATGTAACAATGCCAAATCAGCAGTAGGTGCCACCAGGTGTACCACCACGGGTTGGGGACGAGGATTAGCCTCAGATACAACCATGAGCCCATTTAGCAGTGCAGCCAGTAGTGCAGCTAGCAGGGCAGGTGGATCCCCGCAATGCATTGATTGCGCAGTTGCAGGCTCAGGTCCAGACCGTGACAGCTTTGAGGGATCAGACTAGGATTGCGATAGGTTAGCTCAGGGCTAAGAGGGATCAAGCCATACAGCAAAGACAAGCCACAGATTTATAGGTAGCCATAGAACTATGCCAGAGAAAGCAGCTAGAGAGCATGGAAGCCTCCTCCTCCTAGGGTATAGTGTCCATTCGGTCTTACAGGGATGCCGTCTGAGAGGCCGTGTACTATCAGAGGCATTATCATGAGGCCATACCCAAAGGAGCACGGGTCCCAAAGTACTCATAGCGGACCATCCATAGATCAGCAGAGGGTCATGGTGATAGGGGCAAGGGAAACATATATGGGGACAAACCTTGATTGAGATGACACTTGTGTCTTATGGGCTTATTTTTTGATAGCCCAATGGGCCTTTTTTTACTGATTGACATACATGTACAGTGATCTGATTATTCCTATATTATGACAATTATTTGATGATATATATGATATGATGATGATTTTGATGTGATGTGATGTGTACCATTTATTTATGCATGCATGATTTTATTTCTATATGTTGTGCAATGATGTTTATGATGTTATATGATGTATGCATTATGTACATTTGATTATGACTAATAGATCTATATTATGTTGACTTATGATATGCAGATGTATTTATGTGATGTGCAATGATGTTGTCTATATGATGATCTATTTATGTTGATGCAAATGGTGATGTGATGTGTGATATGGAATTTAATATGCAAAATGATATGGAAATGATCTATGGTGTATGCATGAAATGATATGTGAACCCTGCTTATATATGAAATGATTATGGATGGATGTATGCTTTGTATGTAATGAAATTTGTATATTCTTATTTATGCTTATAATGATGTGTAATGATTTATGCAATGAATGATTTATGATGCTATTTATGAGATGAAATGGATGATGTAATGCGATGGTCGTGATATGATGCAAATGAGATGGTTTTATGCAATGTAAATGAGATGGTTTTTTAAGATGCTTAGAATAACAAATATTATTATCCTAACATGATAATGTAATGTATGTGATGCATTTTATATGATGCAATGATATGTTCATGCAAAGTGGTATGATGATGCATAATGTAATATGAATGTAATGTGTGAGAGTATGTATGCAATGGATTGGCTTATAATGCTTATGCGCCTATTATGTATGATTATGCAATAGGTGGTAATGTGAAATGGTTATGAAATGCAAATGAATGTTATGCGATGATTTATGTGATAAATGCAATGTGATGTCATGCAATGGATGTGCTTATCTATGAAGAATGCTTATAATAACATGTTTATATGATGGTGGAAATGCAATGCATATGTTTCCTATATGATATGTTTATGCCATATGCTAATGATTTGTGGATGCAAGATCAATGACAATGATGATGAACTGTCATAGTACCTTGTTAGCATGATGAGAAAGAAGGGATGAAAGAGGAGAAGTCATTTCAGCAAGACACAAGATGATGAAAATGAAAATGATGATGACTACTTGCCAAGGAGTTGGGATTTTCAAAGGGCCACTTTTCTTATGTTTGATAACACACGTGGTACAATGCATCAAGGTATAGAAAATCAGGATGGCGTTGTACCTAGTGTGATGGACTTTGACTTGACAAGCAGATAGGAGTATCCTTGTTCACACCTAACATACAAAAACCTTGCTAGGATGTACTTTAGAAGTTTCAAACACCTCAGACCAAAACACGGAAAGGTATAACCTATCAATGCACAATAGTTAACAAGTTACCCAAAAGCTCCTCCATACATACCTAACAAAGCAAGTATTTTCCAAGGTTATTTTACAAGAACGCATAACAAGCATAGCAGAAAAAAGATAATGATAGTTGCCCCATTCCTATTTCTCTAAATCCTCTTGTTCGGATATCATCGAGAAGTCCTTGGAATGATCACAATAAAAAAAAAAAAAAAGAAGATCAAGTACGCAAACAAGCCAATGCTCTTCATACTTTTAGCCAAAGGGATTTGTTTTGATAGGATAAGAATCCAAGTGATATCCAAAATGATGCCCATTGTCAGAATGATATATCCTAGGACATACATTGTATAGGATGATGATGGTTTGATAAGTTGATTGATAGGTTGTTGATATAAGGTTGATTGACATGTTTGAAAATGATCAAGAGTTTGATTTTTTTTAAAGGATTATTGTTTTATTTTGATTTTATGATTGAAGCTTGCTTTTGCTAATTGCCATGCTTGTTTCTGTTTATTTTTCCAAAGGATGAAGGTGATGATCAATTTATTATGGATGATTGATTATTGTAGGTGAAAAAGAAATGAAACAGATGGATTTTTCAAATATTGTGATGTTTTTGACATTTTTGGAATGTTTTGAGGCTGCTTTTGGTATTTTCAAGATTTTACAAATGTTTTGATTTTTGATTTTTTGAATATTTTTGGATTTTGTGTTTTTTGAATGTTTTTTGGATTTTGATGTCTCGGGGGCTGATCAAAGATGATCCTTTCCTATGTTTAAGCTCAAAGATGATGTAGTTTGGATTCCATGTTTTTGATATTTTTCTGACTTCAACTTATTTTTGGATTTTTTGATGTTTTGGATGTTTATGGATTTTTCGCATGATTTTGACATTTTGGATATGGATATGTCTGATAATATCAGTGCCCTGTTTGGGATTTTGTTGAAAACCAAGCTAAGGTTGATTGATTGAATTGATGGATTGATGATGATGATAACATTGTTGATGATGCACAACAATGTAAGGATAGTGTTAAGTAACAAAAGGATTGAGATGTTGATGGGATTGATGATGATAAAATTGTTGAGGATGCACAACAATGCAAGGATAGTGTTAAGCAACACAAGGATTGGGAAAGATATCCCCAAGATGATGATGGGTTGATTGGATTCAATTGATTAGGATTTTGAAGCTTGAATTGGAACAAAATTGTTTTGAATGATTTGATGTGACATTTGAAGTGCAACTTAGATGCAACTGATAGTGATTACTTGGATTGATGTTTGATGAAAGATGAAGCCTGATAAGGAACATATTTTTGTCAAAATATGCCATGGGATAGTGATTTGGAATTTTTCTCACAAGTGCTTTGACCAAGTTTATTTCATGTTTTCTAATGTTTGGATCGCCACATAAGTTTGGAGGATATAGATCAATATTTATTCCTGAATCAAGATGTAAATATCTGCCCCCAGTGTCTAGCAATGTATGGAATGTTATGGATGGATGCTCGGATAAGTGTATGGATGGATGGATATGGTAAGCATGCAAAGGATGCCAAGGATTATCTTGCAATAAGATAAGGTGTTCAGATAAAGAAACCTCATTTGGATAGTGCTTCATGGCTCAGATAATGCTGCATAGGATAGGATCTATGAAAATGGCCCATGTCAAGATGTTTACCACAAGCAAGCGTAAAGTGTGCACCAAACTTTGTCAAGATCAAGATATCTTGGACTATGTATGCAGATGAATGAAAATGGATTGGATAAATGGTTTATGGATGAATGGATTTATTATGGCAAAGATGGATGGAATGATGGCTTTATTATGGATAGGATGAGATGCTTTCAACTGAACAGGTGCATGTAGATGCTTGATTCTACACATGTATGATTCCTATTTTCCAGGTTTTCATCATGGTCTTTCCCAAAGCGCCGCCCATGCGGTTTTCACTAGAGGACAATTTTTTATCTTTATTGTTTTCAATCCTTTTTCTTATTTTTTTGGATTTTCATATTTTTTTTATTTTTTATTTTTGGTTTTTCCAAAAGATTTTAAGCTTATTTTGAACCACCTTTTAGTGTTGATGTAGACACTTCTCTCATAATGTGCCATCGATATCTTTCTTGAAGAAGCTGCTTTGCTAAGATACATGCACTTGAATACAACTTTTGAGATTCCTGATCTGCTTTGTTGATACCGGAGTTGACTTTGTCTTTGTGCAAACATCACGATAGAGTGCCTTCTAAATCCTTATGATGAAGGGTTGTTGGCAATACATGGTCAATTTTAGAATTGGATATCATGCGTGGAGGTGTGGACAAAGTGTGTTTAGGGATAAGAGATGGATTGGTTGACAGTTTGGAACCTTTGACTCTCCAAACTTGGGAAGATGAGCAATGATGGGTGGATACAAAAGTGTGAAAAGAATTAGGACCAACTGCTTGATACACTTTGTACGTCGCTTGAAAAGCCTATTTTTTCTTTTGTGGACATCTTTGATGGATAATTTTCCCTTTTTTATTTTTCCCCATAGTTTCTTTGACTGATGGAGTTTGATAGGGATGATCTTTCTTTATATTTGTTGGTATCCATGTGTATTTGATTTGTTCATTATGCTTCTTAGCTTCTTTTTCTTTGATAATGTTCTTTGTACTTTGATTCAAATATTTCTTTCGAAGTTGGTCCCAATTGATGGATGGGGTGATGCGTGGAAGAAGATTCATGATGTGACTGGTTGTAGTATTGGTATCGGTTTCATCATAAGGATTCTTCGTGCTCCCTATGTTGACGTTTGATTGAGATGAAGTTGCCCCCAGTATGGTGGTAGTAGTGCCTTCATGCTTTGATTCTGCTTGTTCCAAGAGCTCTTGTTTAGAATGCATTCTCTGATAAATGACCACTACAGATGATGTTATTTTGATTAGATGCTCTGATGACTCTGAAATATCCTGTTCTATTTGACCGGTTTCCTTGAGTGGATAATGTTGAATATCCTCATCCCTAATGTCCTCAGTCTAAATTTGGGATATATCTGATCCTGATGCTGACAACTCAGTTTGACTATAGGAATTGATAACCTACTCTTTTTGTGTAATAATGTCAGGAGTAAAAGAATCTTGTTTTGAATGAAGATCATCTATGTGTCCATCCAAAGAAAGCATCTCATGGGTAGATGGAGGAATATGTGTTATGTTGATGTGATCATCATTTGTGACATATTGTATAGATAGGAGACTATCCATTAGATCATTGTAGTAACCTGGAGATACAAATTCTTGATCTTGAATGATTTCGGAGCTACTTTTGACATGCTTTGGATCAAGTTCTTGACATGGGTTAGTTTCAAAGGATGGATTGCTTATAAAGGATTCTTGGATGTCATCATTAGACATGGTAAGTGGTTCAATATCCTCAAGTGTCGAGCTTAGGGTTCCTTCAGTATCTGTAACCATGAGGTTGAAGGATGTCAATATGTCTTGGAAAGGACCATTGCTAGACTTTGGTGAAAGACGTTGATCATGCTTTGGCATAAATTCTTGAGATATGTCCTATAACTTATGAGGTGATGTAGAGACATTTTCAACATGATCATTGGTCGATGGATCGTAGATTATGTTAGTGGGATCAAATAATTCTAACACTCCTTGAAGTAGATCACTAAAAAGTGGCTCTTGATGTATGGTGAGTTGATCATCGGATGGGGTGGAAACATCTTCAAGGTGCTCATCGATGGAGAGATTTTGATCATTTTTTTCAACAATTGTGGTGGAGGGATTTCCAATGTCTTCGACCATAGGGTCAAATGATGTTGAAATTTCTTGAATTGGATCATTGTTGGGTATTGTTGGTGGATTTTGATCATGATTGAAAAGTGACTCTTGATGTATGTTGATTTGATCTTCGGATGAGGTGAAAACATCTTTATCGATAGATAGATTTTGATCATTATTTTCAACAATTGTGGTGGGGAGATTGTGGATGCTATCACTAGTGGTTGAATTTTCATCATTATCCCCAATAGTGATTATCTTTCGATCAATGAAGTCTTGGATGAGATTTTTGAGTTGAATACAACTTGATGTTGTGTGTCCCTTTGTTTTGTGATAATCACAATGGTGCTCCTCATTATACCCTGGTGGTTTAACTAGGGGTTCTTGATAGTTCCCATAGATGAGGAGCTTGATGAGATTTTCTTGTACCAATTGTTGTAGGACTAATTCGATTGGTCTCCCTAGTAGTGTGTATTTCTGTTTGTTCCCTTGTGAGATTTTCACTTGACCTTGTGGTGATTGATTTTGGAGATGTGATTGGTCTTCGAGATATGGTGATTGATTTTTGAGACATGGTGATTGATCTTCAAGACGTGGGGGTTGGATTTGTTGATGTGGTCGATCTTGATATCTAACTTCTTGACATTGGAGATATTGTTCTTGATGTGGTTGTGGACACAACTCAATGCTTTAATGACATGGTTCAACCAATGGAAGAGTGTATTGACTTTGGAGTGAAGATATCTCTTGGCTCAATAATTCAATTAGTTTGGCATGTGAATCAAGTTGTTCTAGTGAAATTTGATCTTGATCTTGATTTTGAATCCATTGATTTGGCTTTTGTTCAAGCAGATTTGGGATGTACACTTGTAGTGTTTGCATGAGATCATGGGAAAATTGATTTTGGACAATGTTCTGACTTGGGATGATGTTCAGATTTGGCATTATGGGTTGAAATTGAACATTGTTTATGTTGGGAATCATATTTCCTTGATTTAGGTAGCTTTGATTTTGCATGGTGTTACCTTGACTTGGATCAATACATGGAGTCGTTATCATCATGTTTGGACTTTGAACAAAATTTGTGTGATTGAAAAACATATCTATCCCAAAGTTTGCCAAGTTTGGATTCAAAATGTTCATGTTTGGTAAAGTTGTACTTGGTACATTCACATTTGGCATATAGGGATTTGATGGGATGATGTTGTTCATTTGAGGGCTCATGCATTGATTGTTTGGTGGATAGACTTGTAATTTTGGACTTTGATTTAAATCTACCATCAGAAAATGTATTCCAAGATTTAGATTAGGCATACTCACATTTGTACTTTTGATGTTTGTAGGAGAGAACGATCCCTTGTATGGATTGTATAAATGTGAGTGTTGTTAATCAATCGACATTGTAAGGCTTTGAAAGTTCAGCTGATTTGGATTACTCATGATGTGTGGATCAAGTTTATATTCCATGTTCTTCTTGTGTTTTGACCTTATTGACCTCTAACGGATTTAGGACCAATGATGAGATGAAGGATGAAAGGGGTGAATGATATGGGTGTCTAACGTTTAGGAACTTTGGATCAATGCTAGACTTAGGGCTTGATTTTGATTGGTTTGATTGGATTTGGATAATGAACTTGTAAACCCTAAGATGCTAGATGTTATCTTAGGATGAACTTGTTCAAAGGGGTGCTAATTTAACTAGAGGTATGAGAAAGGATGCATTCCCATACTCCTAACTAAACAAGGTGATTTTGATTTTGATAATTTACCCAAGTCTAGAATGATGTTTCCAAAGCTCTAAAGTTGTTTGTGCGACATGAAGTGTTTGATTTGATCCTAAATGAGCCTAAGAAGGACTTGTTTACTAGGCCAAGATATGAAGAACATGCCTTTCTCTAAGAGTAATTCAAAATCAAAAGACCAATGTTTGCATGAAAACCATATGACCAAAAGATGCCAAGTACATGTGTGGGATCCAATTGATTCAATCTTTGCTTAATGGATTATTTTTATCACAAACACTTCTTGATTAGGTTTTCAACTGATTATCCAATGTCCTAATTTTCTTTCATCCCACAAAATACATTATGTGAAAATCAAGGAAATCAAGGAAAAGGTTTCCTAATGTTGACCTTAGTAGGAGAAAATTGAGATGAAATCCAAATTCTTAGAAGCCTCTAAGGATAAAATCCCAAGGGAAAGCAATAGCATGTGAATTTGTTCAAGGATATTTGCTTCTCCTAAAGGGTTTGAGATTTGATGCTCATGTTGAATGTTTGTTTTCCAATGTTTTCAATCAAAGCACTGTGTTTTCAAACTAACTCACAAGCAATATAACATCCTAGCTCAATTGGTACATTTTTCTTGGTGGGCTTTCCTCATGCCCTTCGTAGTAGAAGAGATGATTTTACATGCAACCAAGGAGAGAGTATAAAGGTATGTTAAGAATGAAGTCTTAACCTCTGTACTTTAACCAAGATTGGACATGGCAAGTAACTTCTTGGACTCTAAGTTAAAATGCACCACTTTGATAAAATCGTTGGATGGATTGGTTGGTTACTACAAACAAGGGTTTTAGTTTAGACTTTCCATTCGTGGAGATTGACCCATATGGCGAGAGTCCCTTTTCAAATCCATCTCGTCAAAGCCAACCGCATGATATTGGCATTTACTCCAATACCCACATTTATATCCCAGTTGGAAATACTCTTGGCTTTAGAGTGTTACTGGTTGAGTCATTGCCTTGGGTGAGTACTTTTTCCCCAAGGCAGGCCCTCTAAGATAACAAAAGTGAGTAAAGAAAATATTCGTAACTCGATCAATCTTTGTTGGCAACAAAGAGAGAGAATGTATGCAATAATGCTCCACTCACACTCGCACAAGATTTTGTTCAAATTTTAAACCCAAAATGAAGTGTGGAGGTGATTGCTTTATCTCAACCTAAAATCATGAAAAAGGTCTTTTGATTCTCAAGATCGCTATAAAGCATGAGAGAAGCACATACATCCTTTTCCAATGAAGTTAGTTCAAGTAAGCCCTCACAAAACAAAATAGCACATGTTCATTTTAGATCCCCAAAGCAATTATGAATTCTTTTAAAAGCACCAAAAGATGAATGAGAGTTGTTTTGTTCAATTGTTAAACAAAAAAAAACTCTAGTAAGTTGTAATCCTAATGTTCGTTTTAAGCCTTTGCGAAAAATTGAAAAGATTCTTTTAAAAACCCAAATGAAATTAGTGTTCTAAACAAGAAGAAATGACAATTCCTAGGAGTGTTAAGCAAACACTAAAGTGTTTAAAAACACTTTGAAAGTGTTTAAAAACACTTTGATTTGATGAAATTCCATCATTATGCTTCTTTTTTTTTTAATTGATCCAACCTACAAGCATGAAAACCAGTCAGATTCTATAAAATACAGAAGTCAAAAAGTAAAAAATAGAAGATAAATTGATCATATGAAAAAATGCACGTGCTAAAATTAAATTTCAACTTTTTACTCCCTGCTAGTGGTGCAACCCATGACTGCGTCGTAGTTTGATTTCTCAGTGGTGTTGTACAACACCGCTTACTAGTCAGTGTCGCTCTGTGTTTGGACCAGTGAGCTCGATTGTGTCGCCCTTTTGTTCAGCATCATTGTTTAATATTTAAATTCAAAAGAAAATAGGTAGGATGGCTAAAGCGTCAGAGTTTGAATTTTTAGCGGCGCTATATAGTGATGCTGGAGAGTTAGTGGTGCTAAAAAAATGACATTGGGCTCCCAAGGTTGGAATTTTTCTATGTATAAACAAAAACGTGGAATTTTGTGAGAAAAGTGATTAAAACTGATATCCAGCCCTCCTTCTAGCACCAAATGTATGAACCCCAATCCTAGTACCTACAAAACAATGAGAACAAACACATTAAATTAGAGATTACAAGCAAGAACAAGGACTCCCCATGAAATCCATTCAACAAAACTCAAATTAGGAAAAAAAAATGAAAAACACAATGAAATAACAAAATAAAGATTGAATCCTAATTAAGCAAGCAAACTCTTGATCCCATGGGGGAATTGGTGCCAATTTGATGTGAAAATTGGCCCTTTCCCAATTCTTAATGATTCAAGCTTGATGTGATGAAGAGATTTGATCCACTTTATAGATGTTGATGAATGTTCCAATAAGAAAATATGCATAACCTAAGTATGATTAAAAAAATGGATGAAATTTGATAGATATTTGAGCATGGTAACTTTGCATAATTTGTGGATGATAAAATGAGGATATGAGCTCTTTATTTATAGAATTCCAAGATGGATGAATGTCCAAATTTGAGCAATGTGGGACTAACATTCATCCAATGGAAAGATGCCACTTGTCAATCTATGAGTGGATGGAGGATGTGCAAGTTTTGAGGATTGTGCCAATAAATGCGTATTTTTGAATTTCAAATTTGTTGAAATGACTTGCAAGAGGGAATGGAAAATGTAATAAATGCCACTTGGCTCAAGGCAAAGGACATGTAAGATGGAGTAAATACCTTTTTGGATGTACATGTCAACTTGGAATTTGAATTCAAACTTGAAGGAATATTCCAAAAGATGCCTTGTTGAGGAAAATAGAGGATTTAATAAATCAACTAAATCTATTTTCATGTGCAAGTGGGAAAAGCTAGAGGATGGGACATGAATTAGAATTAAATTAATCAAGGGTTAATTAATTTCATAGGACGTTATATGATGCGACTTATTTGACTTAGATTTTAGGATTTACTTAAATCAAATAACGAGAAGAATGTGATGAGAGATTAATTAAATAAAGATTTTGATTTATTTAATTAAAAGAGATGATGTTAGATCAAATTAAATAAGGTTCTAATTTATTTAATTTAATAGATAGACTTTAGAGATTTAATCAAATAAAATTGATTATTTAATTAAATAGGGATAATTAGATCCAATGATTAATTTAATTATCAAGAAGAGGTGACTCAATTAGATAACTGATTTATTTAATTAAGAGAGGAATATTGATGAATTTAATCAAATAAGGGAATTTGATTAAATGGTTAGACCGAGGGATGATTTAGGATGAAACGATGTTAGTAGTCGGGATCAGATGCACAATGTCAATCGGTATATTTTATGTGTCTACACAATGAACTTATTGAGGCTTTTATAAACCATTTCCAAGGGCACATGACTCTTAAGATGAACTTAGACAATTTGATGAGATGTAAGCAAAAAAATGATGAAAAGGTCACTGACTTCATTTCATGCTACCAATCACTTTACTCCCAAATCGATGCAAAGATTCTCGATCCTCACCTTCAATGGATGCTCATTGAGAACTTGCAAACTAAGATATAATATAAGATTTCCATGATGAAATTATCTTCCTTCATACAGTTGTGTACTACCCTTCGTGATTATCAAAACTCGATTAGTAGTTTTGAAACAAAACTCACCTCTAGCCATCCTAAGAAGTCCGAATTTGCAAACCAAAATAATTATCAACCTTTTAGGAAATAGAATAAAGGATTCCTTCAAATAAACCCTTCTCAACTAGCTCAACATGTAGATACCCAAGTGGCTACCATAACGAAGACAACTCCTTTCACATTTGGGGCTTCAACTAGAGAATTTACTCCCTTACTTGATACCCTCCATAGTATCATTTCACAACTCTTAGAATAGAAAATGATCACTTTTCCCCCCGTTAAAACTCTAGATCCTATTAAGCCTTTACCTTCAAACTTTAAATCAAATTCTTATTTCCATTATCACCGAAAAAATGGACATGACACAAAACATTGTAAGAATCTTAAACATCTTGTACAAGACCTCATTGATTTTGGTCGACTTCAAATTGGAGGTGTTAATGATCAAGGAAATAATTTCATTTCCTCTCCTAACCAAAACTTGAAAATCTTTAACAACCCTATGCCTAATCATAACATCTCATTTGTCAAATCTAGTGAAACTAAGAAGAATGATGTGATGAATGTCGACATGGATGATGACAAGATAGACACTATTGAACAAGATCCTATGAATATTGATGAACAAGATCCTATGGATGATATGGTTGGATTGATCAAAATTATACCTTGTAAGGGCTGAAATAAAAAGCCTCTTGACATTTCTTTCTCATCTAAAGATATAAGTAGAAATGCACCTGATGGTCCTCTTTACATAGCCGGTTGAATCAATGACAAGCCCACTAATGGGATATTAATTGATCTCATCCGTGGAGAGAATGTGATCACCAAATAATTCTTACTTGTTCATGAACTCTATCAAGAAACATATGATAAATTAAAAGCATGGATAAAAATGCATAATGGTTTTGCTTGCCCTACGATGGGATCGATCACCCTTCCTTTAATAATCATATTGAAACAATTAGATGTCTCATTCTCCATCATCTCAATGTCAGACCAATTCCATATGAAGCTTGGTTATCCATGGCTACGCTCCATGGAAGCTATCCCATTGGTCATGCATAAATGCTTAGAGTTTCCCTTTGACAATGAAATATTTACTATGCACCATAGTGACTTTAATCATCTGTCTTCCTGTGGGAAATTTTCATTGGATTTATTTTGGCCTAAGCCTATGGAACCTATTAAACATCATGAGGAATTATTTTCCAAATCCTATCAAAAGTTCAAGGTGAAATTCATAGCAAAGCTATCTATTAAAGAAAATCAACATCCAAACTTGGTTGAAGCAATACACAATGAGCCTCCCTCTTTGCTACAACATAAAGATCCTATACTGCAATAGGAGATAAATCCTTCTTTAGACATTATCATGACCTCCCATTGTGATTAACTTGGATGACGATGATGAGGTTGCTAAAATTGATGAAGAGGTGCATAATGAATTGAATACATTGTTTTCCTTTTCTATGAGCTTAAATGATAATTCTCCTAGGAAGAGTGTTGAACTTAGAAATGACCCTAGTTTGGCACTTGCTATTATCACTTTAGCTAGTTTTCTACCTTTCATATATGATGAATACGATTGGGATGCAAAAGACATGATATAGGTTGAGTCGCATGTGCTTTACTAGTCTTTTTGCATTATTTTCTTTTTCATGTTGTACGATTGCATGTGCATAATGTGAACCCCCATATTATTATGTTTGATATTCCTCTCTCTTTGTGACATTCCTTTATTTGTATCTACATTCTTCTATATGTCGTAAACCTTTATATTTTTCATTTGTATTGTGTTTTCCTTTTGGGGATGACACAAGGTGTCAAGACTTTTAGGTCTCTTTCATGTTGACACAAAATATTTTCCTTTATCTTTTTCATTTGTCCTATGTTTTCCTTTTGTGGATGATGCAAGACATCGAGACATTTAGGCCTTTTCCATGTTGACCCGAAGGGTTTTTCTTTGTTTACGCTCTCTTTTTGTCATTCTTCTTGTTCCATGAGTATTTGGGGAATGATGATAGTTTCACGCTCTCTAAAACCATTGTAGCAAAGACATACTGACCCTGAATCTATGGATCACTCATGTGTTTGGAGTTTCATTTTGGGGGAAACCCATCCTTCTCATGATGTAGCTTTATTTGGAAATATATGACTTGGCATAGGGCTTTATGAATAAGCTCTCATGTCCTCTTTATTGTTAGCATTTATCATTTGCTACTTTAAATTAATTTCTCACAGCATGGTGTTTAACAATTTCTTTAAAGTGGGGGCATACATTGGTATTATTATTTCATTGTGTAGTTGTCTTACTTCATGTGATTCATATTTCTCTTTGTGGTGACATTGGGTGTGATGTCCTTCAAGAGAGTGATCTCTCTTAGTATATTATGTTCCTCTTAGTGGCTTGATGCGACACATTGCATACCCTAAGTTGTGAATCTTCTATTCTTAAATTAGTCCTCTCTTGGAGACATTAGACATAATGTTCCCTAAGTTAAGAACTTACATGAACTAAGTGAAACTCCTTTGAACATTCGTTACACTACTTTTGCATTTACAATTTTGGTTATATGGCCACCTTTCATAACACAATTTTCTTTCTTGTGGACCCATCTTGTTTGTTCATGTGTTTCAAGCATATGAAGCTTTGCTTGCCTCATGAAGCTCAAAGTTCATTGTTGTGTGGTGCCTTATCAAATTTATCAGGTGGTAAAACTTTGGTATAGTTTTACATATGGGAGCTAAACTTAGGAATGAATTTCCCATAACCACTTGCTTGTCTATATGAGCACATATCGGTCGCGTGTGTATGTGTCTCATTGGGGGATCACTTAGTGGAAAACCTAAGGTTCCACTAGCCCTTGTGAGAATGTGTATGTTTGCATAGTGGAAATCATGATCCACTTATAAAATTTCTTGGACAAACAACCTAGATTTGATCTACAATGTGTGGGACAAATGGTCGAAGCTTGATCCACCCCTTTTATTTTTGTCTTTGGCAGTGTATGCTTGTTCCTTTTTGGTGCTCCTTATATAATCTTCATGTGTGTGTGTGTTTGTGCCTATGTTATTTTTCCATAGGATCTTGATCCTAGGGGTTTTATCGCCCCTCTTGATCATTTTCATCCTATCTTGCTAGCATTGGTACACTTGAACCCCTCTTGATGTGAGTTTGTCTACTTTAGTGTGAGCTTGAAGCAAGTTCCTCCTCTCACTAAAGTGGGGGCTAAATGTAGTGTAGAAAAATGTATCCCTTTACATCTTCACACTTGTTTGGGCCCTCCCTGCTAAAATTGGGCTTCTTTATGCCTTAATTGGCCTTATTTTGCATCCATAAGCCTTATTTAATGCATCTTTATGAGGATAATCCAAACATATATCAATTGACTAATCAAAATTTAATGATTTTGGATTGTATGGCCCATATTTAGTGATTTGGGACTCATATGCCACCTTGGGCGTATGGGTCTCACCTAAGTTTTGGGGCCTAGATCTGCATTTCACATAAAACTAAGAATTTCTTGAAAATTTTATCCCAAGCTTAGCCTAATGGGACTCATATGCCACAATTGGAATATGAGTCCTGCTTAGAGTAGAACTAATTTAAATTCAAATTCTTGGTGGGATTTTATTCTCCTAGGTCTGATGTTGGCTTGTAGTGTTGTAATTTTGAGAAATTTGGCATAAACAAGTATAAATACAAGGTTATTTCACTCATTTTCTCCTAGCAAGTTCACAAGTCATTTAGCACTTTTTGAGATCAAGCATTCTAGCATTCAAGAACATTCAAGAGTGATTATCAAAAAAATTGGAGCGTTATTCAAGTATCAAGCATCATGCCAAAGTCATCATGCATCATGTTTGTTTTTGAGCTAATATTTTTGATGTAGGGTTTTATGATTCAAGCAAGAATTCAAGTCAAGATCCATATCATTCAAGCAAGAGTCAAGATCCACATTCATGTTAGCCATTACTTACAAGATTGTAGCCTTTTGTTCAAGGGTTTGGTGAGTTGCAACATTTCATATTTGTTCATTCATTATCCCTCCCTTCTATTTGATTCATTTCAAGGTTTGATTACCAAAATAGGATTTGACCAAGGAAAACCCCTATCCACTAACAAAACAACATTTTTCCCTCTCTTTGATGTGTGATTTGCATATTTAGGTTGAATATTCATTGAGGAGAAAAAATGGATAAAATTTGGCAAGGTTATAAGGTTGTCAAAGTTGTCATCCACATTGCAAGATCACAAAAAATCACCTATAGGTTGCAATTCAATGTTTTAGAACCAAAGATTTGATAGGAGGGAAGCTACAAGATAGCATTAGAGGACATCAGAGTTTTAGATCAACCTTGATACTGGGATTAAATCACCACTTGTGGCATATGGGTCCCAGTATACCTATTTTCAAGTATTTTTTGTAGGTCTTGGTTTGGGAGTTCCAAATTTTGATTTCGGCTTGAAACCCTAAATTGGGACTAAATCGCCCCTATTGGTGTATGAGTCCTGGTGCACTTCAAATTCAACATTTCTAGAATTTCAAACCTCAATTCAAGCCTCTTCAATTTCTAGGTGCACCTCTGTACTTTCTTAGTCTATTATTCTAATTTTTCAGTTTCATAATCTAGGTCATATAGTTAGGTTTTGCATATCATTTACATTCCTAGTCTTTCCAAGATATTTCTTAGTGGTGAACCCCCTTTTAGTCTTTAATCACACCCTAGGACACCTTATTGCAGATCTCTTTCCCTCATTCTATCCCTTGATTGAGACCTCTAAGGTTTCCTTGAGTGAAACTTGTAGGAAATTGGTTGTTCTATCTCCCTAAACATAGAGCGACAATTTTCTAGGTTTCACACATCTATTATCATTTTTATCATCTTGTCTAAGGCTATTCGTGGAGGTGGAAACACCAATATGGGGGTTTGACTGAGGAAAACTCCTAAATAGCCACCCCCATCATCTCTCTTTGGTCTTATGTGTAGGTGTAGGTGTAGGTGGAAGGATCTCTTGAAATGAACTCACATGCCCTTGGATACTCTCAATGCAATCTTGAACCTTTCCACTTTTTTTTTCCTTCATTATCATTTAATATATTTATTTCAGCTATTTTTAGTTCTATACATGTACAATTTATATCTTAGTATATCTAAAAACTCACATAGAGTATTTATGTGTCTTTCTATGACATCTCTAGTTTTCTATATGTATGGGACTACAACACGGTTGTACTATAATCTAATAGATGTGTTGTCATTTGATAGCCGCACTATCATCCAAGATAGAAAGCTCATCGAGCTATCTAGAAGACCTTTATTCCCAATTCAATCAATTTTTGATGTCTAAAGGTTCTAAATAATTTATATATTTCATTAAAATTCACACTCCTATCCTAGTTCATTTAAGCCATGTCAACTGAGGTAGAGGAAATAAAGTTTTCCCCTTGAGATCTTGTTATCTTGAGGGAGGCAAATTTTCTTCTCTAGAATCCTTAGCCTTAGTACTAATATGGAAACATAAAATGTTAAAAATTCAATAATCTAGCATAAGGTTGATCTAAAAAATTATACATAATCAAAGACTTAATATTTTATTATTTCATTAGTTAGACATAGCTTTAGAGTAGTTTAAGTCTTAGATTGTGATTCATAATTTTTAATTTTAGATTATGTTAGGTGAGTTTCTCAATTTTAATTTAGATTTTTATAATTAATTTCCATTCAGTAGCCTATGTCTCATGGTTAAAATAAATAACTTTTGGCATAGATGTAATATTAATTTATTGGTAGGTTGATTATAAATTTAATTATATAAAATTTAAATTATATTAAAAAATTAAAGGTTTACAGTTGTAGAAATAATTTTGAAACACCATTTTCTATATGGTAGGTTCATTTAAAATTTCTAAAGAAAAATGTTAGCAATATATAATATAAATTAGAGCGTAAATAGAAAATATTAATATCTTCAACTTAAATTTTTTTAATTTAATAAGGAAAATATATGATTTTATTCACTAAATTTGGATCTATCATCGAATTAAATTATGAATTTTCTTTTAAGTTTCTATTAGAGGAATATATGTAGTAAACTAATTTACTCCACCTCAACTTTAAGAGTTCCCTTTTCAAATAAAGAATAGATTTGTATAAGTATCCTTTATAAATCTAATGTGGATTATGAACAATATAAAAGGTAAATAAAAAATAGTAATTTTGTTAATATCTTAATTTTCTAAAGCTAAATTTTATTACTATTATAATAATAGTATATTTTTCATTCAATTGAAATTTTATTTTAATTTATTTTATTTTTTGATATTGACAACATAGATGAGTTGAACATGTCCATGGATATTTTCCTATTGCATTTTCCCATATTTTCTTACTATAACACTCATCAAATCAATTATGCTTTACTCAAACATAAATTGCACTTTACCCCGTCTGAATCCCCCTCAACTAGAACCTTTAAGTATTTAGTAGTCGAATAATGAAGCACATATAATAGAAAAAAATAGGTATTCTCATCACTAATATTCCTTAGATTTTGGACAATGTAAGAATAGATTTGACATCATATAGTAAGTCAAACATTAGAACACAATCTATAGTTTGTAATAGTCCTAAATCTAGAAAAGAACAATCTTCAATATAATAAAAGAATATGAAAAATATAAATTTTATCCTATTTATTTAAAAAATATCAAAATTCTAGATAGTAAGAAAACAAAAAACATACAAAAATGTCAATAAAGGAAGTAAACCTTAAAAAGAAGCAAAATTTCTTAGTAAGTAGATACAAAATATTTAAGAGAAAAATTGTATTAGCTCAACATGTCCAATTGACATTGAGACATTCAAAATAATATTTTTAATAAAATATTTAAAATTAATAATCTCTTAATACAAATAAATAAAAACATGAAATATACTTAACACAATACATACCCAAGTGTGAAAGTTGTAGTAGACTTCTCTAATAGTCAAAATAAGTATTATATTAGACTTATCTAACTATCAAATAATTAGGAATCAGTCTCACTCATTTTACTGAAAATATTTAAATAAATCAAAAAATAATTTATGAACTCAATCTCATTAATTTTAAATTTATTTATCACACAAACAATTGATTTTTTTTTAAGAAATGACAATACATGTATAATCATGAATTGCACTAAGACTAGTGCATAGATGTCTTGTTCCACTTAATAAAGCTACACATGATCTATCAAATAATCAAATAAAAATAATAGTTGATTCAAATTTTGCACCATAGAACACAACAATGGTAGTCTTTTTATCCTTGTTAATTATATTAATTATAGTATTCTTCATCCATCATATTATATCTTTACAAAAATTAGAATTTTTGTAAAGAAAATTAAATCAATCTTTTTTGCTATCCTAAAAGGACTACATCAAATTACTATCTATTGTACCTTCTCATTACATAAATTCATGTATTTCTTCCATTCACACTCTAGAAATTGACATTATATGCAATATGACAAAAATCATATCATGGGTCTTATATAGCACATATTTATAAAAGACAATATATATTCTCTTCCATGTACAAATTTAAATATTTTGGTTTCTCTCTATTTTGAACTTTATGATTGAAAAACATTTTAGATTATTTTTTTATTCTTTATGATTTTGTAAAATTGTCTATATAATTGTCCTATTTATAATACACATCTATTAATCCACTTACATATACACCACAATTAAATTTTTAAATACATGTAATAAGAAACACTCTCAAAATATTATTCACAAACATTTGAAAAAGTGTCATCGTGCAATCATATAAATTGTTCTTTGACTATAATTTGTAGCCACCACAATCTCAATATGAACTTTATGAACTTAATACAATAGATCTCTCGTTGAAATCTTATAGAAAAATCTAGAGATTTTAAAGATAAATTTTTTTTGTACATCAGTTTTTATGTTTGTCGTACCCCCATGAAAGCTTAAAAGGAAAGCTTTGATTTTAGTAGTATCACAGGCGCTGATCTAGAATAGCTTGACTTTGGTGAAGATACTGTATGAGTATGTCTTGTATTTTATCATAAAAGACAATACATATTAAAAAAAAAAAAATCTTATCATGGCTCTCATATAGCACATTAGCCGTGTCCAAGAGTATTGGAGATTTTAAAAAGGGACGTGTGAGACCTGTGAATGGACTAGAATTACTGTGTTGAATAGGAATTAAAATAGAGAGAATTGTGATAAGAAAGATGAAGACCCTCCCAACCTACATACTTGAAGACAGCTCTTTAGTGGACCAGGTTGCTCAACAATTTCATCCAAGCAACGACGCACTACTTGTCAACGAGCATCGCCATCTCACCTTTCTCATGGCCCATTATCACATTTCAACTAATATGTTGGCATTCCATTTCAACTTCTCTCCTGTGCTCTTGTTCGCATGAAAATCGATTGCAATCAGTCCAGTAAATATTGGGTATGATGGTAATTCAAAAACTGAAAACAAGACTGATTGATGATCATTAAACATTTTAGACCCATGTCACGTCAGTCGATGTAATCATACAAAGACGCACGAGCTACCTGGAATCTCACCGCCCATTATCTCTTCACGCGCACAGGCAATTGTAGAGTTTGAGCAAGATATTTTAGTTATAAATACCGCATGACAGCTTGCCAGAATTTGCATGGTGAGAAAAAGGTTCCACAAGTTGTGTCGTTCAGCATTAGTGGAGTGATTCGTTTGGTGTAAAGATGAAGAAGATTGTGGCTGTTCTGACTGCATTGTGCCTAGCTGGCTTTGCCCTGTGTGCGGCGGTACACAAGGCTCCGACCCCTGAACGCCGCTTTGCCAGACGATTGCACGAAGTTCATGCTTTGAACGTGGTTGATTCTGTGTGTAGAGCTACGCTTTACCCAAACGTGTGCTTGTCAACTCTGCATGCTCGTCACCCTCAATACAGGCAAACCGTGACATCAGGAGGGTCCATTAAGGATATGACCATAATTTCAGTGGAGGTGAGCCTCAAGGAGCTTGAAAAGCTCTCCATGGTGGCCTTTCAGCTGAGCTCACAATATTCCATGACTGATGAGATTACCCGTGCCGCGATTGAGGATTGTGATACCCTCTTTCAATCTTCGCTGCGCCATCTGAACGGGTCGTTGGAAGTACTAAGAAAACCCGGGGAATGGAAGAAAGAGCAGGCGGACGACGTGAAGACATGGCTTAGCGCTTCACTCACCGACCTCGACACATGCAAGCACCCATTTCAAGAACTCAACAGGAATGTTTCCAAACTGGTAAGTAATTCTCTTGCCATTGCCAACACCATTCCTGTTCCTCTGGGGACCCCGATTCATCGCCGCCTTCTATCCGAACCACTTTCTCTCAAAGACGGTTTCCCAAGCTGGATTTCTCCAACCGACCGGCGGCTTCTTCAGAGCTCTCCGGCGGGCGGCGTGGCAGCGAACGTGGTGGTCGCCAAGGACGGGACCGGCAACTACTTGACCATCTCGGAAGCCGTGGAAGCTGCTCCCAGTAACACCAATGGCCGATATGTAATCCATGTCAAAGCTGGTGTGTACACGGAACGCGTTATGGTGGCGAAAGATAATATCATGCTCATTGGGGATGGGAAAGACGTTACCGTCGTTAGCGGCAGCAAGTCTGGAGCTTCGCTCAAATCCATTTCAATTTTCGGTACACTAGACGATATAAGCTACATGTTTCGCTCTTTCTGTACACCATCTCTAATTTAGATTTTAATTATCTTTGTGCTTGGTTGCAGCTGTGACTGGCAAAGGATTCATTGCACGGGACATGGGATTTGAGAACACAGCGGGAGCAAACGACGGTCAGTCCATTGCGCTCCGGGCGGCATCGGATCAGTCGGTCTTTTATCGCTGCAGCATCAGAAGCTACCAAGACACGCTCTACGCCTATTCTCTTCGCCAATTTTACAGAGAGTGTGACATCTATGGCACCGTCGATTTCATATTTGGCAACGCAGCTGCAGTGTTCCAGAGCTGCAATATAATCTCTCGTCAGCGTGGAGGGGGGAGCGCCAACTATATTACTGCACAGGGCAGAACTGATCCCAACCAGAATACGGGCTTCTCCATCGACGAGTGCAAGGTAACGGGTTCGATTCGCACATATTTGGGAAGACCGTGGAAGCAATACTCCCGCACGGTATTCATGCAATCTTATTTGGACGGGAGCATCGATCCTGCCGGTTGGTCCGCCTGGTCGGGAAATTCTCCCGTAAAAAACGTATATTATGGAGAATATATGAACAATGGGCCAGGCGCAGGAACTGCAAAACGAGTGCAGTGGCCTGGATATCATATCATTTCAACTGCAGCGGAGGCCAGCAAATTCACCGTTGCAGAGCTCATCTCTGGAAATTCATGGTTGCCCTCCACGGGGGTTGCGTTCCGATCTGGTCTAATCTCATGAAGGCAACTGGCTTTACCACTCGATGCATTATATTGCAAAGATTCTTACTATTATATTGAATACCTTGATTTTTAAGAATATTGCATTCTTGAATAATCTATCAAGGAAATAGATATAATATAGATATTAAATTATTTAAATAATTATTCACTGTCATATAGGCAGCTATCTATATTATTAAATATTGTTTATCTTATTGTTAATTTTAAAATAAGTTTACAAATTCTCATGACTCCTCATTCTCATGTCTTTAAAATTAATAGATGTACATTGACTTCAATATAAATAAAATAAAATGGTAATTTATGTTCATCTTTATCATAATTTTTAATTATATAATTAAAAAAAATGTTTCAATATAATTTAAAAAAATCACATTTCATACAATATAAGTTGGTTTCAATGTAATAATCACAAATTATATTTCATAATGTTGGCCCACAATCTTCTAAATACAAAATAATGTCATTATGCAATGGGACAATATATACAATCAAAAAGTGAAATGAAAATAGTTTAATCCACTATGAATTGTTTTATAGTGAAAATGAATAAAGTTAAAAATATTCCATCAACAATACAATTAATTATGCACCCAATAGTTTGCATCATACTGATAAGACTATTCACAACTATTATCCGAAAGAATGGTAGATAAACTAATTTTGATTTATATATTAGAAAAATTGATTTAACTATTCTTATTTTGCTTTCTCATTGATTCATTTATTGCCAACTAATAAGACCTAACAAATGCATTAGGATTCCTAACTTTGACAAGAATTATATGTATATCATTAAAAAAAAGTATTGATCCAATCACATGACTACACAACAATTTAAATGTCTCTCAAAATAAGCGATCACATTAAAATATGAAGAAAACCAAGATTTAAAGATTGATACCATTTTTTTTTTAGTTTTCTAAAAGCTTGTAAAATGAACAAAATACTAACCAATCTTACTTATTTCCTTTACAACATCATTGTGCATGGCTTTCAAAACTTTTTTTTACATAGATTTTATGAATATATTGTGATATGAAACTTAATTTATCCTAGTCTTATTCTAGAACTCATTAGTCAATAACTCTAAAAAAAAATTAGTTTAGATCAATTGTTATTTATATTTTTTTTACCTAGGATTAAGTTATATGATCCAATCTAATCTATTGAATAGGTTATATGACACCACTTAGTTAACTATATATCAAATGCAAACTACTAATTTTAATTTGACTTTCTTAAAGGTTAATGCTATTCCAAAGATATAGGCATTAATTGTTTGAATTGAGAAATTATAAAATTATATTTATCAACATTTCTAGGTGATTATAAAAAATGATTAATTAGAAAGATTATTTGATTTAAAGACCATTCAAAAATTTATATTCTACATTTAGATATTATGCTACTTGAACTTTATACATTAATATTACACATCATCAAATTATCACATACATGTGCTTGTAAACTTGTAGCTCTTTTTAAGATCTTGAATACAACTAAGACTAACCCAAAGTTCCTCCCTTCACCTTAAATAAAATTTCATCATTCTTCTAAAAGATAAAAGAATTATAGATTGTGTAAAATTACAACTAGATAAATATTATATTTCTTTATATTAATCTAGTTTAAGTTTTATTATGTACTGAAGTGCAATAGTAGATATAAAAAATATTAATTATCATATTTTTATATACAAATAGATTAATGTGAGAGAATAGGAATGGAAGTTAGGGTTAGATTGTGCTATAAAGTTAAAAAAATAGTAGTTTTACAATGATATGTTTCATGATAGGAAATTGACTAATGTCAAATCTCTAAACTCAAAACACTAACTGAACCAATCATTCGACTAATGTCAAATCTCTAAACTCAAAACACTGATTGAGCTAATCATTCACTTTGGGATAAATCACTATCAGTCTCCACAACAAAACACCAACTTTAACAAAAACAAAAAAAATAAAATTATTTCATATTTTCACTAATCTCTTTTCTTCAATATAAAAGTGCTAAATTTTTTTTATAAGATTTCATGCTCATTCATTTACCTCATGAAATGTATCGAGTGTGTTTGAAGGTAGCCATTGAAGAATATTGATCTGTGAGCATTTTTGGATCCATCAGTGTTATTACATGGTTAATGGGGGTTTGGTTATAGTTTAACTATCTTCAGTTAAACCAACCGCAACCACATGCCTGTATATATACCTGCTGCTCATTGAATAAGACATCAAGTCTTTATCCCCTTCATATGGTATCAGAGTCATTACAAAGGAAGATTAGAATCTTCTTATGTGCTAAAAATGGCGTGAGAAATATCCAACGGAAGCATGGAAGCTTTTCAAATCTATTCTGTATATTCTATTCACTGAACAGAAGAATGCATCAATTTGATAGTGGAAGAGCTGCACTTAATAAAGGCGTTAATATGTTATAAAGGCGTGTTTAGTCCGTATGACTGCTATTGAGAAAGGCATTAATCTGTTATAAAGGTCATCGTTGTTGTTGGGGAAGTTGGCCTGCTCATAGATGATTAATACGAGGATATCAAAGTCTGTCTCAGATTATTAATGGTAGCAACAGATGAACGAAATAATGGTTATTGTTGTTCATAGTGTGAAGCTCTAGCTTGGCTTTTGGTATGAATTTTTTTGAAAGTATGATCTCATTTGAATTTTGTGCTATCCCCAATCAAAATACAATTACAGACCACAACTACTTGGAGAAGCCACCATTTGCAGCAAGATCTCCTTATGCTTTTTTTACATTCTGATGATGGATCACGGAGTGTGATCCGAAACGTTGATGCAAAAATTTTAAACACAATCAAAGTCAGAAACAGCAAAACTGGTAAACATTATAGATTGTGGAAATCTCATATAATTAAGATAGATTTTCGTTGATGTTTCCATTACTAGTAATTCCTTTCTCCATAGATCTTCTTCATATGATTTCAACAAGTTCTATAAGACCATGTGTATAAACAAAAGGTGAAGATTTGTGTTCATTGAATCATTGTCAATTTACAAGTTTTTGATTCCTTCGCAAGTGCAGAGCCCCTTGTTTTCTTGTGTATGTCTTGCTTCTTATCATTCATAAATTATCAATCCAAGTGAGTTCAAATTTTCTATTATGTTTAATATTATGAGTTTAATGGTAATATAAGAGAGATTTTGTGTCAAAGATTGATTTAAAGGGGATATAGCATTATGGAGATTGTTTAAGACAAATATTTTAGCTTTAATTTTCATACTTGGAGAGTGAAAATTCAAATGCATTTGATGAATAAAAATTTATGGGGAATAGTAAGTGGAAAAGAAAACCCACCTACAAATGCAAATAAATTATAAGATTGGAATAGCAGAGATGATAAAGCCAAGACTATTATCAATCTTGCTCATTCTGACTCTAAATTGAATCATATAGATTTAGAAAAATCATCAAATGGAGATTTGGGATGATTTGAATAAATTTTTTGGAGAAAAATCACTTAATGCAAAGTTTTCCGTGAAATTTCAATTATTCAAGTTCAAAATGGAAGATAGAATCACAATGTCAAATCACATAAGTAATTTGAGGTCTCTCATTAGGTAACTAGTAGAAGTCAAGGTTATAGTAGATGATGATGATACTAGAGCTATATTGTTAAATAGTTTTTCTTCAAAATATAATAATTTATTTTCACATTGAATCAAATAATTTCTCAAACATTAGAAGATATAATTTCATCTCCTTTAGCAAAAGAAAAGAGAATAGATGTAGAAGATACAAAATTTTAATATCAATAGGAGAATGCATTATATTCTCAAATTCATCATAAAAGGTCGAGTAGAAACAATGGGAAAATTAAATGCTTTTACTGCAAGAAAAAGGTCATAGAGCTTAGTCTTGTATAACTCAAGCTAGAGATGTTCTTAAAGGAAATATCAAAGATCAAACAAAGTTTGTATTGAGGATGAAGATGAAGATTCACCAAATGATGATTTTTTTTATATTACTTAGAATGGATTATTACTTTGAACCATCACACTGGAGGTTAGTGGCACTGGAGAATGCAGGAATTTCCATCATCTCAAGTCACCTTCTCACTTTGAGATGGTGCATTGTATGAGAAACATTTTTTCTTTATTTCTTTCTTTCCTTGTTGATGTTGATGGATGTAATATCCCTCGTGTTACTGATACTCTTTGACACTCTTATGTGTTGGTTCTGTACATGGTTTTTGATGGTGATTAGTTCATGAGATTGGTTGTGTGTGGATTCATAGTTTAGTTGGTTTGCTGCACTTGATATTACTTATGATGGTTGAAGATACATTATGTGGTGATCATATTTTTTGGTTGTGTTATGGTTTTCTTTAATAATATATGTGGAGATGTTGTGGTTTAATGTTGCTATGGATTATAATGTGTTTGCTAGTGAGTCTTGGTGAAAGGATAGAGTAGCATCACTCACTCACGAGTGCCTTGCTACTCTGCAATTACCTTTCCATGGTGTGTTTGTATTGGAGATTTACATGCTACTTGACATTTATTTCTATGCAGGATGCAGGTACTGGACACCGACTCCACCTATTTTCTAGGTCTAAGTGTGTCCCATAAACCCAATGGGTACAATGTTGAAAAGGGAGTTGATAAGGAAATGTCCCCATCCCAAGTTTCTCCCCTCATTGCGAGTCTTACGATGTCGTTGTCTTGACCTTGTCTTTGATTCAGTATTGGTTGTTGTTGATTATTTATTTTATTTGTGAATAGTTGTTATTTAATTAATCTTTATGTTATATGTGATTAATTAATGCTATTTTGTTGATATGATTATTAGTAGGAAATTGTAGTTAAGTTAAATGTTAGATTTAAATATTATAAATTAAAAGCTATTTAATTATTTAATAGGGATAAGTTAATTAATTTATATAAATAATGTTTTGATAATTGAGATTATCTTTTTCAAAATATTAATATTATAAAATTAATGATAATATAATGTGAGGATAAATGTGAAAATAAATGAATTTTTAATTAAATTTGTGGGATAAATGTGAGCTTTAAAATCAAGAAAAAGGGATGAATGCATGTGGTAGATTTTTGAAAAGGAAGAGCTTTATTTATTTTTCTTTATTTTTATAATGGTGGAAAAAGAAGAAGGTTTTTCTTCACAAAAGAGTTTTTGGTTTTTTTGGGGTTATTTTTTGGAGAAGTAACAATAGTTAAAAAATATGGTTGTGCTTCTCTATTAATTTGTCTATAAAGGAAAATAAAATAGATTGATTCAAAAGTTAGCGTGGTAGAAGGGATTGGAGAAGGAACTCCTAAGGAAGACTATGTTTGGAAGAGGAAGAAGGGCTACCATGCTATGGATTCACCATCAAACGTAGGACTCCAGGTTCCCTTTTTGATCCATTTAAATTCTTTTGTTTTGTTAGTTTCTATAAGAGAAATGAAAATCCTGTCTGCCATGCCTGAATTTGATAATTATATTTAAAAGAAGATTGTTTTTTGGAAATTTTGTTTTTGGTGAAACTTTAGAACCTTCTGTAGAAAAATTTGTTGGAAGCCTCTATAAGGAAATTGATTTTGTTTAAAAACAATTGAAAACTTAAAAAAGAAAACAATAGAGGGATTTGAAAATCTCTGTAGGTTTAAATTGAAATCCTTTGGTCAATTGGAAACATCTTCTTGTAGAAAAACATTTGGTTAAATACGCTCTTCTTTGCAATCACTCATATATATATATATATATATATTCACCCACATAAATAAATATATATTATTCTTATTTTAGATCCCTATTGAAGATTTATTTAATTTTGTTAAAGCCTTGATTAAACATAGGGGAATTCTATTTTTAATATATATATATATATAAATTAAAATGGGATTGGGTAGGGCCGGCGATGTCGTACCCTAACCCCACCCCCTTTGTTGTGTTGTGGGCATGGAAGGGTTGCACGTAGCCCATCCCATGGCTACGCACAACAACCTTTGGCTGTTGGGTGCAAGCCTGGGAGGGGCTACAACATCCCCATATGGGGAGGTACACAGCCTTTCCCAGCTACTATCTATTCTTTTTTAAAAAAGAAATTATTTTAAAAAAATTAGGTTATTATATATAAATTGTAAATTATAAACTTTGTTTTTAATTGATTTGTTTATGATAATATATATACAATGCATAATGTGTATATATATATAATAAGTTGAGATTTGTGGGAATTAAATAATCATGTGGATTTTATATTTAATTATATTAATATATATACATACATATATATATGTATATGTATATGTACTTAGCAATATGTATGTATATATATATGTATATGTAGGAACATGTATGGATTGAATGAAGAGATATAAAAATATTTAGAACATTAGTTTCATTCCTCGTTTTCTTGTTGTAATGGACGAATTGAAAATGCGTAATTTATTAAATTTAGTTTGAGTGGTTTTATTAAATTAAATAGATTGGGTAAATTGATTGTGTATATTCCATGGTAGAATTCATCCATTTTATTATTTTAAATTGTGTTTGTTGAATTATAGAAAACTCATGTTTAATATGAAATATGAAGTTTTGTAATTGTCAACTCTTGAATTTTCATTGGTCCAATTGTTGTTCTAACTTGAGTTGGTATATGGGCATGTGGGAAACCCTTAAGTTAGTTTACCCTCTGTAGGAGTTTAAGTTGCTTGTTAGGGACTTCCAAAGGCATGGGGGAAATGAAGTTGTATTTATGATATTTTAATTTGATACTTGTCCCTATTTTGACTAGAGTTGTGATCTAGAGTTTACATTTGGGTTGTACCATTTTTTATGGGTGTTAATTCATATGAATTTTGGAGAGATGGTTTTCCTCACGGTTGTTCTATTTTGTGGTTCAGTGTTCTTGTTGGTACAACCCATTGGAATTTGATGTTATGATTTGGGTTCTAGAGGGAGTGGCTCTATGTGGGCACCGACACAGTGAGGGGCTATCAGGATAACCCATGTTAGAATTACAGTAACAAGTGATAATGTAATTAATTATTTAATGGGGGGTGGTAAATATTGATAAGATAATTATGGATGCCTTGTCCACATGTTATGACTTTCATAGATTAAAGAAGGGTCGAGAAGGTCGTGGTTTGCAAGATCATTGTCTCATCTTCACGAGAGGCTAACAGTTTTGCACGAGTCACCCTATGGGGCTAGCACCTAGAGAGGCTGTCAGGATAACCATAGATAGGGGTCGACGCCTAGAGAAAGGAAGTCAAGATAACCCATGTAGGACTATGTGATGACACTCTCCTATAACTTCCCTTTCATTTGCTTTTGTCTGTATCTGGAGGTAGTTGTGTCTTATGTTGTTAAGGTTATTTTTTCTTGATGTTGTCTTTGTGGCCTGCTTTCAGTTATTCAATGTTGCATATATGCCTCATGGCAACTTTATTAGTATTGGTGAAAGGTTCCCTTGGATATTTATTATTGATTGATTTTGTGGTCTCATTTGGTGAGCTTGAAATTTTATCGTTGTTGGCACCTCTTATGGTGATTTAATGTTGATCTATGATTTTGGCAATTGGTTCTTGTTGGACTTTCTTCTAGCATTCCTTTATTTGGTTATTTTGCTAGCCTTTGGAAGTGGTCTTTTGATATTATATTTATCTTGTGTGTTCTTTTACTTCTCACATTTGGAGTTTAGTATGTGTTTCTGTTTGGATGTCCTTGGTTAGGGATCCTTCCTTATTTACTCCTAGCATGGGGGTGGTCAGGTGGAATGTGCTATGCACCCTGTTGGGTCCCCTATTATGTAATTGAACCATTTTGTGCAGAGTTTGTAGATGCAATTTTATCCATAGTTCATATGTCAGTGGATGTATACTTGTACTCTAGATGTATTATATGCATTGATGTATCACTCCCATGTATGTTGGGAAGACTTATGATGTAAATTTGTATATATATTCAATGAGTTGTATTAGCAGACTGATGTAGTGCATAACCATGCTATGTAATTCATCCTTGAACTATGATTGTAAGTACTGTTAATGTTATGTTGTACCTATGGAAATATGTACATAATATTTCCAAGTTTAATTTAATGTAAATGCATGTATGGTTTTCATATGGTTTGTTCTTGTCACATTGTTTATCAAATTTATTAATGTTTAAAATTGAAGTTAAGTGAATGAATGGGTTAGTTACATAATGTCACCTTGTTTACCCAAAAGGACTTAGACGTTTAATTTGTAATCTTTTAAATCTAATGTATACAGTAATTTATACACTTTAATTGTTTAAAAAAAAAATTGTACCATAAATGTTAGATGTATTAGTTTTCTTTGTGGTTACGAGGCGAGGAATTACACATGGTATCATAGCATAGGTTCAAACATTGGGGCACTATGAGCCCATTATGTTGCTCTAGCTGCATTTTGTTCCCTTGTGTTACCCTTATGTTACCCTTGTGTTGTTTTGTGGTGTGTTCTCTATTAAATAAATTTGAGTGTGTATGTGGTGAGTGTGTGTTTAAAACTAAAATATATCCCTTGGTGTTTTTCCAGGATGAGGATACGGAAAATAGCTCGAAAGAGGGTCTGAGATCCAATGTTCAGATGACTATGGAAAATTAGACTTTGGTACAATTATTTCAAATGCTCTATGCTTGCAGACTCGGAGACCTTGGCTGAAGATCTAAGGAGACTTTGACGTGAAAGAAAGAAGTGGATGCCTTCCAATAAGGAAGAAATTAAAGCAGCCATCCTGGCTGATTTGAAAATAAACTAGGAAACTTTTGTGTACAACTCTTGATCTCACATGTATCTCGTATTTGAGGGGCTTACCCTTATTTTTTTAGTGGCTTCC
>VDFB02320109.1:0-27571 GCA_007258455.2 Sequoia sempervirens | reverse complement strand
CAAAGATGGTGGATTCAATGGCGGATTCTTTCTGGGTTTTCAGAGAGCTTCGCAGTGGTATGATCATCTCGGCATTCAGAGCACTTTTTGGAATTTACTATTTTTAGTAAATTCTATTTTTGGCAGCTTTCCAGTTGAGTTCAGCTCGGTTGACTTCCTGCTTCAGTTTGGTCAGATGTCTTGCTCAGTATTGGCTTCAGGGCACATTCAGAAGGATAAGTTAAGTCATTTAATTAAAAAAGTCACGTTTAAATGTTATATTTTAACGTTGACCCCTTGGCTTAGATTTAATGACTTAATGTTGTTTTTAAAAGTGGGTCTTTGAGGGTGGCGCCCTCATTAAGAGATTATTTTAATTATTTCCTAAGTCAAAGCAAGGTTATGAGGGGCGCATGTATCAAAGAATAATATTTATTTAAACAACAAATCTTGCTCTGAAGAGAAAGTACTCTTCTTGAGGAGATTAGGGGTTTTGACCTAAAAGTGGATTTTAGGGTTTTGAGAAGTCAACTGGAGAATTATAAAGAGGAGTCTTGGAGCATCATTTGATATCTTTGGTCGACTATACTGTTATGCTGCCGGATTGGCTCTGGAACTGCTTCGAGGAATGAAGGCCTCCTAGCTCGGGCATCGCTTCGTGTTTGCAAGACAACATCTAGTGGTGATTCTTAGTCTAGTTTTTGAGTTATTGGAATTAGTGCATTGTAATTTGCATGTGTCAAAGTAGGTTCAGATTCTGCATATTAGAGTTTTCTGGTTTTGTATTCTTGCTACAGCAGATTCAATGTTTTGTTCATAAATCCAAAAAGACAAAAAAATTGGTTGTGGGTAGTGTTTCTTTCTCTTCATCTAGTCAAGGCGCCATTGTTCCCAAGTCTATAGAATTTTTAGTTGAGGCATTTATTTTTAAAGGCAAAATCGCCCCTGTGCTGGGCCGTACCATTTGTATGTCATTGGGAATCGTGCATTTATTAGAATCTGCAATTTCAGTCTGTTTTATGATCTGGTTTTGAGCGCCCCTATCTCAATTGAGTTTTGCAATTGGTATTTGGTATTTTGGAGGAGTATAGAGAGAGTTTCGAGCATTTCAAGGTTTTCTATGTTGCTGGTAATGTGTTGAAAAGTGCAGGTCTGTCACAGCAGATTGGATAAATCTGCATCTTCTATATTGATTGGTGGTGATAGTTCTTTCAAAGCAACGTGAAGACTTCAGTGAAGATTGCCCAAGCTTGGAGATTAAGGTTGGATCTTTAATTTGCTGTTTCTGTGATCTTTACTTCCCGCAAATAAGTTCTTGAATATTGTACAACTCTCTTATAAGCTGATTTATATTGTTAGCAAGATCTCATCTCTTAAATTGTAAGCTGGCAGTAGTACTGACCGCATTATAGATTCTTGCTTTATCGGATTGTAATAGTCATCATACTTTCAGCAGTTGCTTTTGTTTTAATTGACCTCCGCCCTATGGTAGCTACTATCCCATTCTGGGTTAGAAAGCACATTCTGGGTGTTGAGTATTTCCTGTTTTCCGCATTGTCTTTTCAAGCACTGTTATTGTAATCACTCCGTCATATGGTCGCCCCTCACTCCGCATTGGATTGGGTAGCACATACTTGGCGTTGAGTTCCTTTCTGTATTTAGAGTAGAAGATCCTCTGACCAATGCTCGCCATCATCGGCGCCATTCTGGTTAGAGTTGCTTCCTTGCACGTTTTGGTTTATCCATCTAACCTTAACGGGTGTACTTGCTTGTAATGTTGTAATCTGTTAATTGAAAAACGAAAAAATTTGGCTCGGAATATTTCAGAGAATTTGCAGCCTAGGGTGTCATTGCCTACAAGGTCCATGGATGTTGGATTTCATGGGGGAGAGGGTTCTACTTCTATTAGAGGAAAGAAGAAATCTAGTGTTGCTGATATGTTTAACACACAATTAAGAGATGTGGCTGATTCCTCTATTGCTAAGTATTTTTATGCTCATGCCATACCTTTTCATGTGGCGTGTTCACCATGTTTTAAACAAATGTTCAAAAATGTGATAGCTACAGGTCCTTAATTTGTTCCACCTGGAGAACACAAGCTACGCACCACCCTCCTTGATAGAGAATATTCCAAGGTGAGTGTTGATGGAGGATATGAGATAAACATGGATAAAGGATGGTTGTTCTATTATCATGGATGGGTGGACCAATATCAAACATCGGCCACTCATCAATATTATTGTTGCATGTACACCAAGCTCTTATTTTCTTAGAGCTATTGATTGTTCAGAGAAAAGGAAGGACACAAACTTCCAATTTCATATTTTGAGAGATGCCATAGAAGAGGTTGGAGCCTCTAATGTTGTACAAGTAGTGACCGATTCAGCCCGTGTGTGTAAGTTAGTTGGACTGATGGTAAAGGGTGCTTATAAACACATTTTTTGGACCCCATGTTGTGTTCATGCATTGGACAATACCTTGAAGGACATTGGGAAGATAGATTCGGTTAAGGTAGTGGTGTCAGAAGCTAGAGATGTACAAATGTTCATTTGCAACCATCACATTTCACTTGCTTTGTTTAGGACATTTTCGAGGAAGGAATTCTTCAAGCCCATGGACACTAGATATGTCAACTATTTCATTTTGTTAGAGAGGATGATTGAGGTTCAAGAGGCTTTACAATTAATGGTACTCAATGCAAAGTGGGGTAGATGGCAAGAGGCAAGCACACCAGAAGGAAGAAGTGTGAAGCAAAAAATCCTTGATGATGTTTGGTGGTCCACAATGAGGTAAGAAAATTTTAAGTTGCTGATTTTATTATTTAATTTTTAAAATGTTAATTTAATAAGTTTAAATTTATTGATGTTTGTTAATTTTAACTTGTAAAATATTTCCATTCTTTTTTAAGATTTTAATTTTTGTAACTTGTTTGCACTTGCAAATATGTTTGCTCCTTCATTGAGCCTATTGTGCGAGTAATTAGATATGCTGATACAGACTCTCTTAGCCTTGGAGAGATTTATGAGACATACCTTAGCATGCTTGGCCAAATCAAGCAAGCAATTCATAGCATGGACCCTACTTTGGGATTTTATGAGGAGCATCTTACGCCCATTGTGATGCAAAGGTGGAACACTATGAACACTCCGCTTCACATGGCAGCCTATGCTCTCAATCCCAAATAGTATGCAGCAAGACCTGGCAGAGTGCCTCCATCTCATGATGAAGAGGTGAAAGATGGCTTCATGAAGGCCCTTAGGAAAATGTATACTGAAGAGGAATCTACTTTACTTCACACACAGTGGCTTGCATTTGTCAATCTTCGTGGTCCAGCCTTTAGCAAATCAGAGGCAAGGTCGGATAGAGCTACATTAGCTCAAAACAACCCTATTGGATGGTGGACGTGGCATGGCAAGGATGCACCGAGGGCGACGTTACTTGCCATTCATCTTCTTTCACAAGTTGCCAGTTCCTCTACTGCAGATAGGAATTGGTCCACATATAGCTTCATCCAATCAGTCAAGAGGAACAACCTTACCTCTAGACGATCGGAGAAGTTGGTGGTTGTACACAGTGCTTTGCGGCTACAAGATCAACAGACTCCTGAGTATTGTCAAACACCAACCTTACGTTGGAATGTTGATCCTAAAGATGCTATATAGATCGATGAGGAGGAGACACAGGAGAGATTGGTTGGGGTTCCATTGCTTGAGGCAACCCCTTAGAGTGGCAGTGAATTAGACTCGAACTCTAATTTTGATATAGACCCACCAATTGCATCTGCTGATTAGGGACAGCCATATATTTTCTATGTTTTTGTCATTTTATAGTTGAAACTTGGAGCCTTTCGGCATTTTGTTATAATTCTTATATAATATGTATGCACATTGACAATTAAAGCATTTGAATTTTGTTAATTTGTTTGTCAATTCTCATGTAAAATCTCAATTCAAGTCTAATGTTATGTATTAATCTTCTACAATGTCTATGATGAATGCTTTATCAATGTTAAGATATGAATATTTGAAATTTCTCTATATTTAAAAATATGAAAAAGAAAAAAAAAAAACCCTATTTTTTTAATAGCCGTCCCCTAAAAAATGGCCCAAAAGTACCCCCATACGGGAAACACTTCCCGTCGTCCTTGTCCCTAAAACTTGGGGGAGCATAGGAAAAAACAGATTTCCCAAGTAGCAATATATAAAGCCCACCACTTGGAGCATATATAATACAAGTTTCTGGCTACCTGATTTGCATATTCTGTGATCTCAAATAAGATACTGTTAAAATAATGCAAAATACTCATTCAAATGCCATTTTACTACTCATTGAAGAGAAGAATTCCCTCTGGATGGTAAAGGAATACAGCAATGTTGTTTATGGAACAGCACTACATCCCGCAAAATTTTCCCATCATCAATGCGTTAGGAGATTATTGTTAATAAAATTATATGCTGTAAGTAACAATCTACGTTAATGTAGATAAAAAACAATCCATAGCCTGAACCACAATGGATCTGGTAGCTTGAGTAGTAGATCAACCCACCCTGCCTACATAGTAATGAGAAAGTCCCGGAATGGATCCTAGCTTGTCCATGGAAACTTGCATTGTATCAGATCAAGATTAGGACCCAAGCCCAAAAATGTGCTTTGAGAAAGGATGTTGGAATAAAATGATTCCTGTTCCAGATCACAAAGATGCTAGTACTCAAATGATAGAGCAGGCCACCATGCAGAACATGGTCAAGTGAAGGCCCTAGGTCCAAGTCTTAGCTGGTGCATGGAAAATTACAAGGGAACATTGTTACCAGAAACAAGAAACGACCAACAGCAACATGACAAGAAATGGTTTTTCAAAGGTTGTAATTAGAAACTGATTACTAGGTGATAATAGTCTGCTATGGGCCCTTTGTTCTTGCCTGGAGCTGGTGGTGTTTGCCACATAATGGGTTCAGAGGATGGAGTTTTTGTTGGCTGCTTACAGATATAGGGTCGTTTGTGACATTCCTTCTATGACTTTCGCCATGGTGATGAAGTTTAGCCTGGGGCTGCTAGAAGAAAGTCTTCACTCAGCCATGAGTATCAAACTGTGGAAGGGGTGATTGTGGTCAAAAGTGGAGGTTGTGGGGGTTCTTGGATGCCTTTAGTCAGGCCTGGGTTTGTGCAACCGGAGGTATGAATGTGGAGGACTGCTCTCATGGGAGCTTCTTTCCTTCTATAATTGTCTCGCCATTAGATGGTGTTTGAGGAGGTCAGGAAGGAAGTTGCGTTTGTCGATCCGGAGGAGTGGCAGTAAGGTGGATGTGAAGCCAGTGGCTGTTATAGTGGTTTCTTTCTGGTCAGCACTCTAAGGTGTTAGTGGCTGCGAGCATTTTTCTGGTTTTTTTTCTAGGGTGCCTGGTTAGCTTTGGATCTTATGTTTGGCTCCTAGTTCACCCTGTGGCTTATCCAGGGTTTTCTAATTTCCTTTTTTCAATTCTGGGTTTGGTCCTGTTAATAAAACCATCTTATCAATTAACAAAAAAGAAACTGACTACTAGGCAATAATAATAAAAGATGTTGAATGAATACAAAATGGTGAATAAATACCCTTTAAAGCTGAATCTTATGAAATTAACTAGTTGTAATCTGATTCAAGAAAGTGTTGATATTTGAAGTTTTGAACAAATAAATACACTGGCATTAATAATGTGTTTAGTTAAAATAGATGATGATGTTTTGAGATTTCTATCATGCATCTTATACGAATTAAATCATCCATTGTATCTAAATAAAAATTGTATAAAAAGAAAATGTCAATATCACAATCCATCAAATTATTTAACCATTAAGAAATATTTCTGCACCCTAATTATAATAAAGAAAAAAATATAAATATGTTCAATCAGAATCATTTAATGAAAGCACTTGAAGATTGAACATTTGTCCCAAAAATCAAAAGTCAAGTTTTCTGACTACTCATATCAATACACAGCCCTTCTAAGCGCTGAAAAATAATGCAATACCAGTCCATCAAAAATAAAACATTTAGTTTACAAGCTGAAAGCAACGCCAAATGTCCATCTATAAAAAAAAGTGATAAACTCAAGTAACATCAAAGTTGTATTTTAACTTTGGTAACTTGAACAGATGAAAATATTTCAATATAAACTAATATAATGAACTTTCATGATTTCCTTTTATTTCATTATTTTAATAACACTAAAACTTGGACTCCACAGAGAGGTAGAAAAATGTTTGTGGCTATAGCTGAAATTTAACATAGGTCTTAAACTTGGACAAAACGTCACGCCCACCTTCTAAAATCCACCTATCAGTTTTGCTGTCGATTCAAAGGTGGACTAACTCCTCTGTTATGGTTGTGTGGATTTTATTGTGCTCCTGTGGTAGTCCAGGATGATGCTGATCAAGGAAAAGGTCTTTTATCGATGGTCATTTGATTCAAGTGTCAAGGATCAACGTACAGAATGTCAGGTGGTTCATCTTTAAGTAATAATGTGGGACGTGTGCCCAGGTCAACTGGAAGGATTTCATTGAGGAATGGGGCTTCAATTGCAACCGTCGACAAGGGTGTGATAACTGATGGTTTTTAGGGTGTGATAACCCTACAGTTCATCTGTTACAGGCACTGTTACATGCAAAAGCAGCGGCACAAAACAACAGCCCAAACCCATACACGAAAGCCTTTCACATTGCGTATGGGTTTTAGGTTGTTCTAACACAGAACGGTCCAAGACTGGTGCATTAACTGCAACTAGGCAAGGGACAAGTTGGTGAACCAGAATCATTACACAGAAATCGCATCACGCCAAAGTCCTGTTGTTGTGGAGCACGGCCTGCCTTACTCTTTCAATCTCTTCCCACCCTCATGCACCTGATGGCCCAATTTTACCCTAAATGGCATATTAATAAATACAATAATCACAATAAACCAATTCCATTCCGTTCGATTTAACTAGGAGAGAAGTGAAGAGAATAACAGATCTAGCAAATGCACCCTAAAAAAGCAGAATAATTTTAAAACTCTGGCAATTAACTAACTACCACGTCTCTGTAGCCGAACATTTTATTTTATTTTATTTTGCTAAGGGTACATGGAGGCTAACCAGCTCCAATTTAATTTTTTTGAAAACCCAAACGGCCCTCCTTCCCGGGCATTCAGCATGCCCAATTTATCATATTTTCTTAATAGGGGAGCTTGGCCCATTAAATCAGAACCCAGATCTTCATAGTGGTAGTTGCTCCAACGTAATACTCAAAACACATAATAAATTTCATTCAATTCAATTCAAGCTCCAACAAGAAGAGAACAAGAATGATAGATCTGACAAAGTAGCCCAATCAAATCAAAATTCAAAAAGAAAAAGAAAAAGAAATTGGTACCTGAGTGACTTCGGCGGAGGTAACCCATATAATAACCACCACAGCAATTAGCACCAGCCCCCCTCTGTATTGCCACCGCTCTCCCATCTTCCCTGCAATATCTCCTTCTCGTCACTTATATATTTGCATCGGTATATGACGGAACAGCTCCCTTATTATTCTCAGAGATACGTAAAGCCCAGAGTACGAGGGAATTGTTGTAGGCGTTGTTGGGTCTCACTCCCAACCAGAAGGGCCTGCTATGCTTCACCTTCTCCTAGATTATCTTCTGCATCACGGGCAGTTGGTGCACTTGACGTTTCTGTTAACTTTTCCGTCAAGCTCGCCACGAGTTTTAGATTATCGTTTCCCTTCTTGGTCTTCCGGGCGACCTCATCGAGGGAGAGAACCAATGTGCGTTTGGTAACCAAAAAAATCATTATTTTTATCCTCCCATGTCCCATCTGACAAATTTAGTACAGTTTTTTAAATAATATTTTTAGTTCCTGCGGGTGGCAGGAATACTTATGCTTTCACCTAGGTCTATTTTTTTTGCAACTACCAACCAATCGAAGTCAAGAATTAAACTATGGGTACAAATTTTTCTAAAGTTTATTTTTTATGTCATATTTATTTAATATTTTTCACACACATTTTGTCAAATTCTATTGGATAATAGAGTACTACAGTCATATTTTGGATGATGTAATCAATTTTAATATTGTATGGTTTTTTCATTTATTTGGATTTCAACACTATTCTTGCATAGTTCATTTTTATGGTTTGGCATCGAAATGAGTTTTTTTGCACCCAACTTTCAAATAGTGACATAAAAATCAACACTATCCCTGCATAGTTCATTTTTTTTTATTGATATTATTCGGTTGGTGAAAGACTTTCAGATAGTGACATAAAAATGAACGAATAATTGTACCTATTATTTAAGAGCATTTAATGTGGAAGAGTGGTGTAGTGGGTAGTGCTGTGTACTGTTCCAATTGACTATGGAGACTATTGACTGCATTATTGCCGCTGATGGTCGACAATATGATTGTATGAAGATTGTTTTTTGATAACAAAATCAATAATAAGATTTTTTTCAAATATTCATTTATTGCCATAGTTATCATAAAAAAAATCTAAAGGCTCTATAGATACATTTTATGAATTCGCAAATTTCGAATGTGTGGAAAAAAAACTGGGAGTTTCTAAAGTGCTTTGCAGTGTTTGACAAAGAAAATAAGCTGATACAGAGTCTGCCGGCGTCAGCTTTGCCACCAGAGTCACATCGTCAAGCCTGGTAAGTTCATGTCAGCCTCTTCTTCATTATCTGTAAACATGGTCGGTTTATGGGCTTCAAGCTTTTGCATTCTGTTGTATTCATGTTGACGAGGTTGCAGCACGATTCTTGAATTTAATTGTGGTTTTTAAACCAAAATACAGCTTGTTTCTCCTCTGAGACTTATCCCAAAATCGGAAATCCCTTATGGGTCCTCTGGAAATGAATCCTGTGATAATTAAACTCGCAAATCCTCCAAGATAAGTTAATAAAAGGTAAAGCTTGACTTGGTTTCTGTTCTTTAAATCTGATACGGATTGTTTTTGTTATTAATCCGCTGCAAACATCAGCCTGCTGTGAGACTCAGAAAACCCCTCCTGGGTCAGCCTGCAGTAGTGCCTTTGGGCGAATTAGCTCCTAGGTTTTCTCAATGTGCTGAGCAAAATCCAGTTAGACCTTATACCTGTTCTCTAATGTCCTTGTTAGCTGTCTCTTATTCGGATTTGTCCTCCACGAACCACTTGACTGGTTACCTCTAAAAGATTGAGAATCTATATATGGACTGCCATATACAAACCATACACATGTGGTAACGTATACATAGTGTGTATATTATTCTCCTATTTATGGCTCTAGTGTTTAACCTACAACAGTTCCCTGTTGAACGTCTCAAGCCCATTCAACTATTAGGTGCTCCCCCCTGGCGGCTTCCCTGCACATACGCATTGTGTATATCTCAATCACCAAGCCGGAGGCGACGAAAAAATACAATCTAGAATCTTTGGACAAATAAGGCACAACGCAGAATACCCACCACTATAGACCCACATAAACTATTTCTATACATAGTGTGATGGTCCACTTCTTGCTTTGCCATAGTGGCTGTAGCAACAGCAATAATTTTTACAGAAGCATATGGCCGTGAGCGATTGCTCATTTGCTCATGGTTACCACGCTTCTTACATTTTCAGTTACTTTATTGAAGGGTCGAGTGGAGAGGCAGATTTGTTTTCTGTTGCCTTGCCTTAGTTACCCTTCGGACATAGATTTTCTGTTAGCCCTATCAAAACATGGCTACCATGCCACTATCCAAGCAGACCTTTATCTCTTTTTATTATGGTTGGTCTGTGTCAAATGGTGACCACATTTTGATTTATCCTTCGATAAATTTCTCTGGGATAGGGCCATAGTGATTTATTTGTCTTTTTGAGTGCTCTTGAATATGAGCTTGTTTGTTTTGTCTACTATATGTTCTTCCACTTTGCATCTTACACGATTATCGGTCCACCGGCAGGGAAAAATGGGTGTTGATTTGGTAGCAGGACTTCAAAGGCTCATTTGAATCCATGAGTGAAACAATTTTGTTGACTTTTTAATGCTTTTAACTTTCTGTTAAACATTGAATTCTTTGCTGGAAGTAACCTACAGCAGCAAAAGAAACTAAATATTATAGTAGTAATCTGATAAAAAAAATTGTGCTTTCTTTTCAAGCTCATCATCTTGTTGTCCTGTTCATAGGGATCTGGCAAGAGAATGTATTGATGATAATTATTTTCCGGAGAGTTTCCTTTTCTTGAATGCTTTACGAGAAACTCAGTTGTGTGCTGTATTTAATTGATCGCTTAATAAAACATATATTTAAAATTTAAACTTTTATTTAGAATGATCAAATGATAATGATAATGATAATCTAAAAAGTGAAATAATCCATCTTCTATAGCAGAAGAGTTGCAGGTTGTTAACAACAGGTTTTTCTGTGTATTTTTAGTGTTTGGCTGGGGCCTCTTGAGACCTTGCTGCACTTCGGTGCTTTTGGTTAAATTGTAATTTTTATATTTCTTTTTAATTTAATTATCTTCTTCCAATAAAAAAATGAAATATATTGTAATTTTACATGGATAAAATATAAGTTAAATTTTTTCACATAAATAAGACGTAAGTTTAAAGGTGATCATGCTTAAATAGATGTTAAAGATAGAACATAATATACACTATTAGAAAATGATTAAAAAATACATAATATACATCTTCGTTATATTTTGCAGATTTATGGAACAATAAGAATAGCCAATGCATTTTCAAATCCATTTCAAGCTTTCTGTCCAAATTGCAACTACAAATTTGATACATATGGAGAACTACAAGAACAAACTGCCTTTTGTAGTAAATGCAAACAACAAGTTGCATATATCTACTCTCACTACTTGAAAGTGATTTTGACAAGTGATACAAAGAAAACAATGGAATGTACAATGGATAGATCTATTATGCAACTCTTGCTTCCTGAATTACTAAACATTTCCTATGAAGAATACATTGATGACAAATCATCAATTGTCTTCATCCTAAGAGACTTCTGCAAAAAAGGACATTTCAAATTGAATCCAAACAACCTCATAACCAATGCACAATCTATTGAAGAATGATATAGACATCTTATATCCAGGTATGCTTGTATTTCACAAACATTTAACTTTATTTAAAAATTCAATTTTTATACTACATTGTCTATTGAAAGATTATCACATAAAATAAAAAACAATGTCCTCATAACCACCTTCAAACATTTTTCTGCAGAAGGGAATGTCCAAAAACATGAGGATTGTCATCTTCAGCAAGGAGAATAACTGCCACATCTTGAACAAGGACAATAAATATGCAATAGTTCTATATGTTATATGATTTTCATTTCACAATTAATGACTACAACAAACAATAATATATTATCTACTACCATTTGTAATGTATTGACCATAGTGGTCTAGAGATAGAAAAATGCATATTCTTGACTTTTCTATGCATTTACACTCATACTTATTTCTAGTTTTCTATGAACATTGCTATGCAATTACATTGATATATATTTCTACTTTTATATCTAAATTCTTCACTTTGCTATGCATTTACATTGATAGATACTTCTTAGTATATGCAATTATTACCACTATGTTAAGTAATTCTCAAACAAACAACAACTCACAAATCCTACCGGCAGGAATCGGACGCAATGCGTCTCTTGTTGAATTTATATTCGTAGTGTGGTAGTTAATGTTTGTTTGCTTATTTGTTTGATTTTCAAATAGAATAGCTCGTAGCTTAAAAATTAAATTGATAAGTATGAGGTATTTTCCAGAGTGCGTCAAATTGTGATATTGCAAGTCAAACTCATTGACCCATGTTTCATGAGTAGTGGTTTAACAATTAAAGTTTAAAGTTTAATAATTAAAGTTTAACAAAAGACTTTTTTTTTCTAGTTGATAGTGTGGTTATTTCAATTAGTTTAAGATATAATTAGTGGAAGCAAAATTTAGATGATTACTCTGTAGTTGTTCTTAGGAAAGAGAAAAGCATTTGATATGTTTTTTATAGAAAAACTATTTGCTTACATGCAAAAATCTCATAATATTATTAGTGATAAAATAATTTGAAAATCTTTGTTATTTATAGTTGACATTGTAAATATTCAAATTATACGTAAATATCTTTCAACATCTTGTGTTTTGTGTAATTCATATAGTGTATAAAAATTCAACTCATAGTTATATGAATTAATTGTTTTTGTTTTCGTTTTTGCAAGGTAAGTGAAGAAGTAATCCATAATTTCATTTCATAGTTGAATTGATGTGTAGCAATATTGAAGTAGGAGTTCTAATGAGTGAAAGAGGTAATCTCCAACATTATAAATGGTTTTTCAATGTTGTAAAATTGAGACTGGGTTGAGAATTCATAGTTTTCTGTCATGTCTACTTCTTTTGTGTCTACTAATTTTTTCAAGTTCTTTTCATTTATTTGAGATGAGCACTATATTTGTAAGAATCAAATTTTGAAAAGATGTTGTACTTGTGATTTATATGGAGTCAGTGGTTATTGAGTTGCTTCTTCTATTGGTTTTGGCAAATTTTTATTTTTTTATTTTTATGTTATTAGATTCTCGTACTATATAACAAAACAATTTATATTGGTATTGCAATACCATCAAAATTTTAATAGTTGAATAAACTAATATCATTTATTTGAATTTGTGTAGTATGTAAATGTTAAAAATTTCTAAAAATTGCTTACCCCAATTTTTTTAAGTTTTTCATGAAAATGGTGCGTGCTCATGGTCTGCAACGATCTTCTGTAGGGCGACGCTATGCAGGGAGCCAAGCAGGTTTCAGAGGTAAACGACAAGAGGATATTAATGGTGTATGGCACCCGGACAGATGGGCCTGACCAAAGCAAGATTTTCAAAATGATTCTCGTGCAAAGGGGTGGGGTCGTGAAAGAAGAAGGTTTGAAAATGATAGACAGGGCTTTAGGGGTCGTCAAAGAAGTGGCAGCTATAGAAATTATTCCTTTCGCAGGCCATGTCAGAATGGGAATGATAACCGAGGGTATGGTGGTCTGTTGAGGATGGTAGAAGAGGGCAGGGACATAAACCCTAACAAGGAAAAAAAAAGCTTCACTAAGGAAGTTTGGCGTAAGAAAAAGTCTGATGCAGAATGGTAGGAGGTCAAGGAAGAGACGAAGGGAGGAGAACTCAAGAGACCGACTGTCAAAATTGGGAATGGGCTTCCAAGAGGTAGGGCTACGTTGGTGGTTAATCCTACTAAGCTTCAAGCCGAAGTTTTAAGGTTGGAGAATCTGGGTCTCTTTGGGAAATGGTTTGGTTTGGATCTCAGTTGGGACTATTTGGTGAAATGGTGGAAATCGTGCTAGGGTGAGGAGTTGCAGTTCAAAACCCTTCAAAATGGTTTTTTCTTGGTAATATGTCTTAATAGGGCTCTGTGGGAGGAAATAGTGAATGGCATTTGGGTCCTCGATGGAAGTGGCTTTTATTTGAGGAGGTGGAAGGTAGGTTTTAATCCTGTATCGGATGTTTTGGAAATAGTTCAAGATTGGTTTAGTTTGTCGAATCTCCCCATTGAGTTCTGGGAGTCGAGCATTTTAGAGGAGATTGGTAATAGTTTGGGTACTTTCATCTATGCGGAAGAAAGGAAAAAGGCAGGGGAGGCACAATCCCATGTGTGAATTTGTGTGGAAAACAACCTGGTGCAACATATTTATGATGAGATCAAGCTATTCTCATATTATGGTAGTTGGATTCAAAAGTTGAAAAGAGAATCTTCCTCTAAAGATAGTCTAGTGCGGCCCTTGGGGTGCAGGATCTAGTGCGGCCCTTGGGGTGCAGGATGTCAATAAGTAAGGCTGGAAGTTCTAAGGTGGTGGTTGCTATTGGGGCATAACAAGTAAAAGGGTCATCTGCAAAAAGGGCAATTTATCAATAGCTCTAGATGAAGATAAAGTTGGGACCCCAGTCAAAAACCAAGCAAAAGAGAAGGTTTTTTCTCCTAATCATCAAGAGGCTCAGAGGGTTTCGCAATCACCCTTGGGGGTCAAGCTTGGAGAGGAGGAAGAGTTGTTGGAGAGTCAAAAGTTGTCCTTGGATGAGAAAATTTCAGAGGCATTGGAGATACTAGGTGAAGATTGCTCCACTATGGAGTTGGATTCGTTAATAGAGGTAGGCAAAGAGTTAGTTGTTTTGGCGGAGGAGGCAAAAGCCAATGCATGGGTGCTTGCGAAGGAAATGGAGGTGGAGAATGTGGGCAAGGATTTTCTTCCAGAAGGGTTGTCGTCGAGGGGTGTAGATGGAAGCCCTCAGTCAGCAAAAAAGAGGAAACTTTCCTTAGGCCTGGCTGATGTTAGGTCAAAATTAGGGATTCATCATAAAGATATGGTCAAATCCTTGTCGAACTATGGAGAGAATAAAAAGAGAGGAAGGATCTCAAACCATGAAAAACGGAAATGGGATAGGGAGGTGGAGGGTCAACAAAAAATAGATTCAATGATGAAAGTAGGGAAGAGCGATGCTCTTCCTAAACAACAATGAAACTCTTAACTTGGAATGTTAGGGGTCTAAATTCCCCTAACAAATGGTGCTTGGTAAGGCATGCGTTGGAAGTTGAGCAGGCATAAATTTGTCTTCTTCAAGAAACAAAGTTGGGAAACCAAGATCTTTCAAAATTCAGCAGAAAATTAAAGCATTGGGGCTGAGGGTGCTTCGGGTGGTTTGTTAACCATTTGGAAACCTTAGTCGGTCATGGTAGAGGAGTTGTTTGCCAGAAGGCACTGGTTGGCGTGTCGGGTAAGAATTTTGTCTTCCAATCTTCAGTTTTTGCTCATCAATGTATATGGCCCTTTTCTGAGTTCACTCAAAAGGGTGGTTTGGCAAGAGTTGGATGGGATTCTCAGTAGTTTAGATTTGAATTTATGCATTCTAGGGGGGATTTTAATGCAATTTTGAGGTTCGAGGATATGAAAGGTGGTGTGGGTAGGGTGTTGTAATCTCAGTTAGACTTCCAGCATTTTGTGGAGAGAAATTCTTTGGTTGAAATTTTTACTTGCAATGGTAGCTTCACTTGGACCAACCGCAGGAAAGGTTTTTGTAGTATTGCAGAGAAGTTGGATAGATTTTTCTTTAAGGGGAATTTGAGTCTTTTTCCTTTCAAGTTAGATAGTAAGATTATTTCTAGGAGTGGTTCAGATCATTACCTAGTTCAACTTTGTGTGGAGGGTGATAAGGGGCTGGTCTGTTGCCCTTTTAAGTTTGAGTTAATTTGGTTCAAGGATCCTAACCTTTTGGAGCTGATTGAATCCTGGTGGAAAGAGTGCTCCTCGGGAGTTTCCAAAATGTTCAACATTGTCACAAAGTTGAAATTCGTAAAGCAGTAGGTTAAGCAGTGGAATAAGGAGTGTTTTAAAAACATTTTTGAAGAAAAGCTAAGTGTTGAGGAAGAATTGGAAGCTTTGTCTGAGGAAGTTATCCAGGTAGGCACGGATGATGTTCGTTTTGAGAAAGAGGAGTTAACAAAAAAATTGAATGAATTTTTGGCGAAGGAAGAGGTCTTTTGGAGGCAAAAATCTAGAGAAGTTTGGTTAAAGGTTGGTGACATAAATACTATTTTTTTTCATAATTCTACTAAAATTCGGAGAGAAGTGAATTGGATCACTTAAGGTGGTTAATGGTCATTCTCTTGAAGATCCTGTGGAAATTAAAGCCTTGACAATTGATTTTTTTCAGAATCTATTAAATGATTGGGAAGGATCCCAATTGGGGGCTCAAGCTGAAAGCCTAAAAGGTATTCCAGTATTGGTCTCCCCCACTCAAATGGAATTTTTGAATGCAAAATTTATAGAGGAAGAAGTAAAAGTTGTTGTCTTTGGTCTTCATCCAGAGAAGGCTCTTGGGTCGAATGGTTTTCCAACGGTGTTTTTTCAGAAGTGTTGGGACTTTGTGGGTAAAGAGGTGGTTGATGCGTTTGAAGACTCAAGGAGCTTGGGTAGAGTTCTCAAAGAGATGAATAATACTCTACTTGCTCTAATCCCAAAGAAGGAGAAACCTGAAACGTGGGATGAATTTAGACTTATATCCCTCTGCAATACTCTTTACAAAATCCTGGCTAAAACGGTGGCTAATTGTTTGAAAATGCTTTTACTGTGTATCATCTTAGAAGAACAGATTGGCTTTGTTCTAGGTAGATCTATTTTTGATGGGGTGATAATTACTCAGGAGGTAATTCACTCGGTGCATAAGATGAAGAAACCTGCTATGCTTATGAAATTGGATATCAAGAAGGCTTATGATAGGGTTAATTAGAGGTTTTTGTTTAAAGTTATGGAAGCTTTTGGTTTTTAGAAAGCCTGATTGGATTGGCTTTTTGGCTAGATTACATCACCTCATTACTCTGTCCTTGTGAACGGGTCTCCGGAAGGCTTCTTTGCAGCATCACGGGGTCTAAGGTAGGGTGATCCTTTGTCCCCCCTTTTGTTCATCATCATGGTGGAAACTTTGGGCAGAACCTTAGAAAATTCCAGGAGGTCTAGGTTGGTGGAGGGAATTCAAGTGACAAGTAGTTTACCTTCAGTCACACATCAACAATTTGTTGATGATACGACGTTGTTTGGTGTAGCCTCAACAAGGGAAGCAAGGCGAATAAAAGATATGCTAGACAATTATTTTTGAGCTTCAGGACAAGAGGTCAGTGTAGCCAAGTCAGAAGTTTTCTTTTTCAATTCTTCTTGTGTGAAAGAAATACAGATTTTAAGGATTCTTGGTTTCAAAAAAGGTCAATTACCTTGCAAATATTTGGGCATTACGTTGGAAAAAGGAGTTCAAAGTGGAGGTATTTGGAACTCTTTGGTAGAAAGAGTTAAGGAGCGCATTTCTCCGTGGAAGACCAAGTGGTTATCTTAGGTTGGAAGGTTAACAATGTTAAAATATGTGTTGTTAGCCCTTTCAATTTTTATGATGTCTTGTTTGCTTCTAACCACTGGCATCAGTAAATCTTTGAATAGGTTAATGAAGGATTTCTTTTGGAAAGGCAACTCAGATCAGAAAAAGTTTCCCTTAGTAAAATGGCAAAAGATTTGTGAGAAGGAGGCAGATGGGGCTGGCTTGAAGAATCTTCTTTTGCAAAATAAGGCGTTGGGGGAAAAACTAGCCTAGGTGATTCATTCCCAACCAGATCTTAAATGGGTCAAAATTGTGAAGGCTAAGTATTTGGATGATGATCTGAATTGTCTCCTTAATGACAGGTCTCTCCCTAGTGGCTCACAAATTTAGAATTTTATTTGTGACTCTAGAAAGCTTGTTTTGGATTTTTTAACTTAGGAGGTCAAAGACGGGGGGAGGCCTTATTTTGGGAAGATTCGTGGGAAGGTTTTCCTATTTTAGCATAAAATCCGGTATTGGGTGGAATCAAAGAAAAAGCTACTCAAGTGTGGGGATCAAAGGTTAAAGATTGTTTTGATACTTCTATGTCGGTGGAGAATGGTCTCATCAAATGGAAATATTTTAGGCACTTGGGGTTGTCTGTTCAAGAGGTGGAAACAATGGAGAAGCTTCTTTGGAACGTAGAATTTGGAAAAGGAAAGGTAGGGATAAACTACGGTGGAATGCTTTGCCCTCAGGGATTTATTCAATTAGAGTTGGTTACTCTATTTTGACTTCATCAGGGACCGAGTCCTCAGTTTTACCATTGCAATTATGTTAGAATAAGGCTTGTTTGCCTAAAGCTGGGATTTTCACTTGGGCGACAGCTCAGGGCATAGTCCTAATAGGGGATAGATTTGCCAAGTTGGGCTTTCAGGGTCCATCCAGATGTTCTTTATGTCATGCAACTAAGGAGTCTGGTGATCACTTATTTTTGAATTGTCAATATACTCAGGCGATTTGGCACTGGTTATGCTCTAAGTTTCGATGGAAATCAGTCTTCTCGCTTAGACTCTTCGATTGGTTAAAGTTGTGGCCATCCCAGCCTAGGCAATCTCTGTTTGGGGATTTGTGGGTGTCGAGCCCATCGATTTATTTATGGGAAATTTGGAAGGAGAGAAATAGGTGTATCTTTTAGGATAAGGAGCTTTCAATCCCCATGTTACAGTGCAAAATTGAAGCTAACATTATAGAATTGTTTAATGCTAGATTGGGTGAATTGAATCCAAAGAAAGGCAACTTTATAGAATGAGATGTGTGGATCTTGAAAAATTGGTTTGGTTTGAATACTCCAATTACTAGGGGTTCAGGTGGAGCATCTTCTTCAAAAGCTCGAAGAAAAGTAGTTTGGCTTCCACCAGACCCAGGATGGGTAAAATTAAACTTTGATGGTGCTTCTAAGGGCAATCCAGGGCCCTCTGGTGCTGATGGTATAATTAGAGATTCTAAAGGTTTGATTTTAGGGAGGTTGGTGAAGTCTTTACCGGTTAGAATGAACAATGTTGCAGAATTTCAAGCTCTTCTTTTGGGTATGGATTTATGTGTAGACTTGGGGGTCCATAGAGTTGTAATTGAAGGGGATTCCACTTTGGTGATTAATGTGCTCATATCTAAACAGACTCCAAATTGGAAGTTAGGTGAACTATTGGGAGTTGTGCTAGAAAGGATTGAAAGGTTTGACCAAGTAATGTTTAATCATGTGTTGCGAGAAGGCAATTCTGAGGCAGATATGTTGTCAAATATTGGTGTCTCGGGTCCAGATTTAAGAGAACTCTTTTGAGAAAATCCAAAGTTTGTGAGCAGTTGGGTGGGTGCCTTTCCTTGATGGCGGAGGGAGAGTGCACGAGTTGACATGGAAAGGTCAAATTATGTGGGAGGTAGGGTGGGCGTCTCTCCAGGCTAGCGGAGGGAGGTGGCGTTGAAACCACATCGGTCGGTGGTCGGGGGTGGGTGTTGCAATGGCATTCTGGCTGGCTAGAAGTTTTTAGTTTTTTTGAAGAGGCATTGGCATGTGTGAAAGGACAGCTGCGATCATTTCACTAAGCTTTGTGAGGTGGGTTATTAATGGTGAGGTGATCCCTGCATACGGAAAAGCCTTCAGCTCGTTGATGGTGTACCATTTGCTGCATCCGCCGACAGCTTGGTAATATGGGATCATCCTTTTAAATGTTGGTTTGGCTATTTATTTAGTGTTTTTTCCCTTGCAGGTGGTTGTGGTTGTTGCGAGCTACATTCTCTCTCTTGGTCGAGGCTTCCACATCAGGTTGAGGATGGTGAAGGGGTCAAAGTTTGTGGTGGAAGTCTCTGTGACGAGCCTTGCTTGTTTTGGGGCCGACATACCCATCTCTTTGCAGTTGTTGTCGCTGAAAACCTCGTTCAGAGAGGTCATAGATCAAAGGCTCAAGCGTATTTTTCTCAATTATGAGTCGTTGGTGTTGGTAGCGGTTAAAATGGTGTTGGGTTCAACCCATTTGGAGAATAAGGAGTATGGGAGGGACAATTTACATGTTTCCTCTCGTTTCCTTTCCTCGCTTCTAGATAATCTCGTCCCCAAGGCAGAGGCCAAAAGTTTGTTGGTTAAATTATTTCGTGGAGACCTGGTGGAAGGTGTGGACGTGGTGTTCAGTGCAGTGTTTTAAGGTAGAGGTTGTCCACGACTGTGCGACCTGGAGCGGCTTCATTCGGAGGACACAGTCAAATTTTACCCATTTCTCCTAGATTTACATGGGTCGGGTTTGATGAGGCATAGGGCGATAGTGGCAGTTGTGGTCATTTTTTGAAAAAAAATTAGTCTGTTGGTGGTTGATGATGAAGGATGGCAGGAGGAATTCGAAGACTTTGCTCGTCTGAACAAGTTTTTGTAAGGGGTTCCTTGGTGGTGGTTTTTTGGGCTTGTGCAAGATGAAGTTTTTTTGTTTATCAATGGTGGTATGGGTAGTTTCTTGCCGGTATGGCCTTTCTTTGCATATTTTGGCTGGTATTAGTGGTCTTGGTCTGGTTCGGCTCTATGGTGGACGGTGCTCAGGTTACTTGTTGGCAAGTAGATGAATTTTTTGTTAATATTATATTCCTTGTGTAGCAAACGCTTGTATTTCTGGCTAAGTTTTTAATATAATAATTAGTATCTTGCATATCAAAAAAAAATTTCTAAAATATTTTATTAGTGTATTCTAATGTGATATTATTATATTGTCAAGTTATTTAATATACTAAGTATGTGTCACATTGATACATATTTATTTTTGACACAATATAAGCAATTGTGTTTAAGAATGATTTAATTAGTCATAAACACCTGAAGAGCACAAAAGATTTACTGAGAGGGTGGGTGAATCAGTAAATCAATACAAATTTTTAACCTTTTTAGCTTTCTACACAAACTCAAACTCTCATCAACATCAACTTATTAATATGAACCAATTTACATAAGTTGATACATTTTTATTGAAATAATTTTATTTTTTTTGAAGTAGGCACCAACCTACTTGACTTACAAAAGAGATGATTTAGTAGATTGCAATCTACAAGGGACACCCAAACCTCTACAATTTTAGTAGGCACCAACCTACAAGGAGCACCAACCCCTAATGCAAGGCACCAAACCTTGACTTGATGATTGCAAGATGATGCCTTCAATCTGACCTGCACTATCCCAATCCTCCAATCTGCCTTGGTGATGAATGATCTCACACTGAGCCCACACAAGAAGATGGGACTTCAAATTTTGACTACTCACTTACACAACCACACTTTCAAGTCTAAAATGAATTACAAATATATACTTTGATCCAAGATTGTGTCTCTTGATGAAGGATCATGACTCCGACCTTTTCAACTTTCATTCACACATCTTCATTAATTTGTTTTGACAAATCTGAATTTGCATCATAAATCGTACCTCTTCATTTAAATGGAGCGCTTCACTTCATTAATGAAAACGTTTCTCTTCCTAGATGAATCGCACTTCTTCAAGAATCGCATCATTCCATTTAAATCAACTTTTTATTATTTAAAGAATCGCACTTTTTAATGAGTGCAATAGTATTTGTTAGAATTTTTTTAATAAATAGCTTTTAGTCAAACAGCGATTAGACTTTGACTAAAAGATCAATGATAATATTTGTTTGCTTTAATTTATTCTTTGTATTCATATTTCTACGAAGTTCATCAGGTGGTCACGTCCTTTCTTCATATTTGGTTTCTAAATCTGTTCACTTCTGAATCTTCACCTTTTGATTTGCATTCTAAATTTGTTCATTTGAATCTTCACCTTCAGAATTAAAGAGACTCATTGATGTTAATACCATGTCCTCTTTCCAGAAAACCAACATAAATGTCTTATGATCACATTTATGTCTTATTGAATTTGTGACTTCATTATCACGTTGTCTTGTCTAATCCAATCGATGCTTTGATCAAATGATATTCTTCCCCCTTCTTAAATGAAATCATTGTGCTTCATAAAACAGGACCGCTGTTGTGTGAGCCGTTGTTTTAATCGCAACCTTTACTTATTATTATTTCTTAATAACACTTCAGTTTAAACAACTCTCTGCGATAACATTTTGACCACTAGCATCAACACGGGTTTGGGCAGTATGAATAGATCTCGGACTAAGATTGTGAACACTTGGACCTTCACTACCGTTTTGTGTCTTCAATGATGGATATCGAGGATTTGATTCAGAATAGGATTTGCTTCTTACTATGATGTCGCCTAACAACTTTGGCTTCAACTTTCTGTGACCACGATATCAAGAACAATCATGCTACTTACGATTCCTTGTATCCTTGATTGTGGAGATCTTGAAACAATCATGCTAAGCATTATCGAGACTTTTTGTCTCTTCCGCCATTTAATATAATTTGTTTCTTCATAGTTTATTTTGAATCTCCCTTTATTCTTCTTTTCAGATTCGAATCTCTTTAAATAATCCGGCAATCTGTTTATGACTGTAAATGCTTGATCTTCTTAGGGATGACAAAGATTTGCTCGGACAGCTTTGTACATGCAACATACTTATATTGTATTTGATCTTCAGCAAACCCGGTAACAAACCATCTCCATCTTTTACTTTGACATCAATGACAACATTTCCAACAACACCAAATATATAATTGTAATTAAATTTCTTTTATAAATCTAAGAAGCAAAAAAGTTGAATGCAATTACATTAACTAAATAGAAATACCATAAGAGAAATACTATTACTAGCAATTGCACCTTGGTGTGCAATGGGTACTCCGAAGAGCTATGGAAGGTTGATTAGGGAAAAAATTGGTACATTTTTTGTGCAATACATGAGGTCAATTGGTAGGCCATTTAGCAAGTGATGTTGTTTGTGCAACAAAGGTGTCAATGGAGAAGTGATAGCTTCAAATCAAATATACATCCAATTACAAGGATCCAAACACAATTGAAATAAAACTTATGAATTAGGAAGATAATCAAGCTTCGTTACCAATAAGCTCATGTTATGTTTGTAATAGAGAGAGAGGGAGAGAGAGGGATTAAAAGAGGTATAGATAAAGGGGGAGAGAGAGAGAGAGAGACAAAGAGAGAGATAGAGAGACAAAGAGAGAGAGGGGGGAGATATAGAAAGGTAAAGATAGAGATAGGAAGTGATATATAGAGAGGGCGAGAAAGGGAGGTATGAAAGAAGAAATATGCAGAGATAGAGATAGAAAGGCAAAGAGTTATAGATATAAAGGTCTAATGAGAGAGAGAGAGAGATGGATGGATGGATAAAGAGAGGGAGACATGTCTAGTGATAGAGGGGGTAGAGGAAGATAAAGGTGGAGATGAAGATAAAGTGAGAGAGAAAGACGTCCAGACATATAGATAGAGAGATAGAGAGGGAGAGGGAAAGGGAGAGATAAAGACGGAGAGAGACATGGAGATATAGAGGGAGAGATAGAGAGGAAGAGATGAAGAGAAATATAGTAAAATATAAAAATAAATAGTAATATTTTAAAAAATAGTATTTATCAACTTCTATAAAAAACAAATCATTTTACATGCTAATTAATATATTAATAACTATCTAATCAACTCAAAATATAAAGTAAAATTTTAACATTACAATAACATAAAAAACATAGGTATGGATGATGGGAGTTAATAACTTGATAACGAAATCCTCCCGTAGACATACAATATATTTATACATTGAGACAATTGAGAAAGTGAAGGAATATCAATAGTGAGCTCAAGCCTCGTAAGCCAGCATGCATGTCCTTGTAGTGGGGGGACCCACCAAAGAATACAACCTCACTCCTAGAATGGATGTTTGTAACTATCATTATACGTAATGTTGTCGATGATTTTATCAATAATTTTATTGATAAACCATTGAGGCTATTTGATGGATCCATTATTTGTGTTGGCTATAAACTTTGCCCCCTTTCCATATGTACAAATTTTGATAGCAAAAGAGACTGGCATACCTTCTAGAATAGGTTGTGTTGTTGATCGTGAAAGTCAACCTATATCTCTAAGAATCTGCAAAATACATATATTTAATTAAATGGATATTAAACTTTATTATCTTTTTTTTATAATGGTTGCGAGTGAGATGTCTCCATTAGTAAAATAACCTCCTTAAATAAATCAAACAATAGCCTATTCATTTAAATTTATGATATTAAAACTAAATATTTATTAATAATGATATTTGATCTTTAAAAATAAAATAGAATATTAAATTATTAAAAACCATACAAGAGAATATGTGACCAATAACAGTAAAGAGTAAAGATGAAATGAATGGATTCAAACAAGTTGTTAGGGTTCAAGTTTCAAACTATTTAAAACAAATGCACAATTGTTAGTCCCTGTCCAAGGTTAAATAACTGGCAAATACAATTGTCAAATGCAATTGTTAGTCCCTGCCTATAAAGACAAGACTTATGTTCTTAGGAAACCGTGCCAACAAAGAAATAAACGTCTTTTTCTATTGTCTATAGTGATTTAATTTTCAAAATGGAAATTTGGTCAATTTTTTCTTTTTTTATTCTAATTTTTCAATTAAAAATGGAGGGATAAAATTATTTGGTGAATGACCAATGAGTAGAAGAAAAATTGAAAACATTCTCTAATGCTTCATTTTAAACATTTTTTTCTTTGTTGCTATTTGGTCTACGAGGGTTCTAATAGAAAACCAACACTAACTTATGTTGTGCACTAATGTTATCAACCCCTCATTCTTTGTTCCTCACATGGTTGGCTCAAATGTAAGTAGAAAATACTACACACTCCTATAGTCTCAAAAACTCTCATAACAATCCATTATGAAACTTTGTATGTATTGTTTTTTTATTAATTACATATATATTTTTAAAATTTATTTATTTGGTATAAAAATAAAGAAAATGAAAAGGATTTGAATTAAGATAAAACAAAAGTTTTTTTATTAAATATTTTTACTATTTTATGTGAAATGGTACAATAAGTAGTAAGTATATATATAAAATTACTATAATTAATAATAATTATTATATATTATATTCTATGTTATCTTTATGTATGGTATATTATATTATTCATATATTTATATTTATATTATGTATTATATTATACATTATGAAAATAATATATTTATATATTATTTATTATATTTATATTTATATTATACATTATATTATATAAGTTATAAATATCTTATTTATTATTTATATTTTATATAATATTATATTATAAAATATATACTTATTATATAATTATATTTTATTCAACTTATTAATTGATACTAAATATTTTGTAAATTTTATTAAATATTTATATTTATATAATATAATATATTATATGTTATTGTCGGAATAATGTATAATATAATATATAATATAAATATAATAAATAATAAATAATATTATATAATATAATTTTATATAATGAAAATAAATATATTTAAATATTTTTTTAAACAAAGATCAAATTTTAAAACCCATTTTTTGAAACTATTTATTTTTACATAAATTAAAAAATTGTCATTATATTAAAAATGAAAAAAATATAATATAATAAAATAATAAACAAAATATGAATGAAAATAAATATAATGTAAAAATAGGAAATTTTTTTTAATAACAAATAAAAAATTTCTAAAAAATATAAAAGTAGGTAATATTTATTTATTTTAGAAAGATTTAATGAAATGATTTATGAAGCAAAAAATTGAAAAATCATTTTTTTTTTAAATTGTAAAAAATAGTTTACTTTGTTTTCCCTAATTTTAATTTATGGATGTGTTAGTTTAGGTTTTATTTTATTATTTTAATATGGTGAATCCAAATCCCTATAAAAATAGTTAATTGATTTTTGTGAGATTTTTTAATAAAAAAACAACAATTTTCATTAAAAATAAAAATTAATTATTTTATTATTTTACTAGTGTGAATCCAAATTTCTATAAAAATAGCTAATTGATTTTTGTGAGATTCCTTTAAAAAAAAAAAACAATTTTCTTACAAAATATAAAAGTAAGTAATATTTTGATTTTTGTGAGATTTTTTTAATAAAAAAAAATTCTTAAAAAATGTAAAAATAAGCAATATTTATTTATTTTAGAAAGATTTAATAAAATGATTTTAGAAAAAAAAATCATTTTTTTTTTAATGTTAAAAAATAGTTTAGCTTGCTTTCCCTACAAATTTGCAATACTCAAAATGAGTTGAAGAACTCATTGCAATTGGTACTAATAAATTTTATTACATAATATTATATATTATTTATTATTTATTATATTTATATTTATAATATATATTATATTATATAATAATCTTTATAATATATTATAATTTATCTACTATTATTTTGTAATTATAAAATAATCTTTATTTTAATTTTAATTTTATTTAAAGTTAAATTTGTAAATAATTATAAATATCATATAAACTACTAAAGAGTTATATTCATAAGAAAAATAATTATTTTTTTAAATGTAAACATACAATTTATTACTTATATATTAGAATATAATAATAAATAAAATCTTATAAAAAATAAACATATAATTAATTATATTACTAGCAATGGCACCTTGGTGTGCAATGGGTACACCGAAGATGTGTGGAAGGTCATTAGGAAAAAAAATGGTTTATCTTTTGGATGCATTTGTGTGGTACATGAGGTCAATTGGTAGGCCATTTAAAAATTTATGTTGTTTGTGCAACAAAGGTATCAATGGAGAAGTGATAGTGTAATCAAGTATGCATCCACTTACAAGGATTAAAACACGACTGAAACAAAACCTATGAATGAGGAAGATAATTAGGATGCATTACCAATAAGCACATGTTATGTTTGCAATAGGGAGAGAGGGAGAGAGATGGAGAGATAAGGATAGAAAGAGAGAGAGGTAGAGTGGGAAGAGCGAGAGAGAGGGGTAAGTAGATAGAGATAGAGTTGGAGGTGAAGATGGAGATGGATAAGGAGAGAGAGAGAGAGAGAGAGAGAGAGAGAGAGAGAGAGAGAGAGAGAGAGAGAGAGAGAGAGAGAGAGAGAGAGAGAGAGAGAGAGATGGAAGAGATAAATATATAAAGAGGGAGATAGAGGGAGAGATAGAAATATAGGGATAGAGGTAGAAAGTGATATATAGAGAGCTAGAGAAGGGGATAGAGATATAGGGGTAGAGAGAGATGGAGAGATAATGAGATAAAGATAGACAGAGATATAGAAAAAGAAATATGGAGAGATAGAGATAAAGAGGTAAAGAGATAGAGATATAGAGGTCTGGGAAGAGGGAGAGGGAGAGATGGATGGATAGAGAGAGGGAGACATGTCTAGAGATAGAGGACACGAGAAGGAAGATAGAGGGAGAGTTGGAGAAGTAGAGGGAGGGATAAAGATAGAGAGAGATAGGGAGATAAAGAGGCACCAAAGATAGAGAGGAAGAGATAGAGAGATATAGAGAAAGAGGGAGAGGGAGAGATAAAGATGGTGAGATATAGATATAGAGATATAAGGAAATATAGAGAGAGGGGAGGGGGAGAGAGAGACAAAGAGACATATATAGAGAGATAATCAACCATGCATCCACTAACAAGGATCCAAACACGATTGAAATAAAATCTTTGAATTAGGAAGATAATCAGGGTTCACTACCAATAAGCTCATGTTATGCTTGCGGTAGGGAAAGATGGAGAGAAACAAAGAGATAGGGAAAAAAGAGGGAGAGGGATAAATAGAGATAGAAATTGGAAGTGATATATAGAGAGTGGTAGAGAGGATATATATATATATATATATATATACAAGCAAAGAGAAGTATAGATAGAGAAATAGGTCTATGGAGAGTAAAAATAGGGGGAGATAGAAAGAGGGAGAGAGAAATAGGGAAATAAGTAGAGATATATAAGGGGATAGGGAGGAGATGAGGGAGGGATAGAGAGAGATAGAGAGGGGGAAGATAGAGAGAGGGGAGAGAGGGATAAAGATAGGTAGATGAGGGAGAGATTGAGAAGAGGGGGAGAGACAAAGAGAGGAAGGGGAAGAGGGAGAGAGATAGGTAGAGGGGGAGAGAGATACATAGAGAGGGAGAGAGAAGATGCGGGAGAGGAGAGATAACTCAATATATAGAGAGGGAGAGTAAGAGGGAGAGGGGGAGATATAGATAGAGGGAGATATAGAAAGACAGAGGTAGAGAAAGATATGAATAGAAAGAGAGAGAGAGAGAGAGAGAGAGAGAGAGAGAGAGAGA
>VDFB02320108.1:0-85313 GCA_007258455.2 Sequoia sempervirens | reverse complement strand
TCTTTCAGGATCCCCACATTGCAGGAGAGTGGATCCCATGGATAGATATATACGAGTCATATGCTCCTCTTCCTTCAGTTTTGGCAGGTTTCGTTGGTGGATTCCTTTGTCCTGATAAGAGGTCAAAGGGTCTATCACTTGGATGGGGTCGTGTGCTAGAGGGCCTGGTGGTCCATAGGACGAGATATGCATGGGGCATGTGCATGCTTGCCCAGTTATATCATGATTTACATTGGATAGTCTATCTTGGTGGCAGCAGTCTATCGGCAGGGGCTACCCTGCTCCAGGTATGGGCCTGGGAGCACATTGCTGTTACACGTCCCGTACCCGTGTTGGCCAGACCAGCGACGAGGCCGTATGTTTTTCGATATAGAGGCAGGCCTACCCAGCATATGATGGGGAAGCTTGAGTATTGGAGACGGATCATTGATGACATTGAGGCAGTGACCTGGCATCCGTACCTAGATTGTGATGTTTGGGACGACGATGATATTGAGTTGGGGTTCTTATCCGATTCCATGTATTTGATCGGGAAGAGCCCCAGGGTCTTGGAGCGTTTCCTGTTTTGTCGGGTGTACAGACAGTATGGTATTGTGCAGTGCATGCCACAGGGTGTAGCCCACTATGGACGGCGACGGATTGATGTTCCGGATTGGGGTCCTAGCTTGCCTTACGGGGCACTTGTTGCGGGTTACTGTGCCTTGCAGCCATCAGCGTGGGAGGTTCGACGAGACATTGTCGAGGCACCCATTACACCTGAGTATGGAGAGTATCTGGCTCTGCACCCGCCTCCACAAATTACCATTCCAGATGAGCCAGCACCTGTACCGGCAGCCGTACCGGCAGTAGCACCAGCAGCAGCAGCACCAGCAGCAGCACCAGCAGGGGGTATTCAGGTCGGTCAGCGACGTGGGAGAGAGGAGGATGTTGATGTCGATGTGGAGAGCAGCTCAGAGACTGACAGCGATGACAGTTCTGACAGCAGTGAGGATAGCAGTGACGATGATGGCGGAGATGGGAGGGGACTGAGCGTAGCAGGTTTATCCGAGCCATCCTCCAGTGCGCCTCGTAAGAGGCAGGCTGTTACGTCTTCATCGGCAGATCCCTTAGAGATTGCGGGTTTACGAGTGCGGTCACGGTTATTCTGCGAGGGAGCCAGTTGCCTGAGTCTGCGGGGTTTTGTGCTTTGAGACCCGAGGCACCGAGGCGAGCGCAGCTGGTGCTGCTTTCGGTCTGGAAATCACATCTTTTGATTAGGTATGAGAGATGGGAGCTACAGGCGGCGACGCCGCGAGCTTCGGAGTGATAGGATTACGAGTTGTGTCCACAGCCGAACGCGAATCGCGGCCGCCAGCGTCCCGGAAGGATACCATTAAACGGACAGGCGAAGCGCGGCCTGAAGGATTCTGAAGGTGGCGGATGGCACCCGTAGCGGATTATCTGCGAGGCCATGCGGGCAGGTGGCGAGATTGAGTTCTCACAGGAAGGCGTTATCATGGTACGTGTTCCCAGGCGAGAGAAGTCCCTGGCTATGCCCAGTCCGCGCTCGAAGAGAAGTAGGTCTAGGGGCGGTGTGAGGTGTGACGGCCTCTTTCCAGAGATCAGAATCACAGGGCGTCGGTGGTGGTACGAATCGCAGTGCGAGCACCAGCACTCCTTACGGTGAGGAAATTACGATATGTATATCTCGTACCACAATGAGAATCACGCTATTTTTGACATGATGTTATTTTCATTCTTTTCAGGCTTCATTGTATACTTGACACTTGATGAGATATATATGTGCAGCGGTTTGATTGATTCATGATATGTTTTTGATATGATTTATGTGATGGATGCATTGATTTTATGATGTATTGATGTGATGGATGAAATGATATTGACGATGTATTTCTTGTCTTATGAGATGTAATGTATGATTATAAAATGTGATTGATGATGTATGGAAATGTGATTTTGTGATAAATGGATGACTAATGATAAAATGTAACGATGTATGTAAATGAAAATGTGATAAATGAATATGTGATATGTGTTAAGTGTATGATGAAATAATGAGATGTGAATAGAATGATATAAGATAAAATGTGATTTAAAATGTAATGACAAATGAGTAGATGATATTTAATGAATGATGAGATGTAAATGTAATTGAAATGTAATGATGAATGGAATGATATTTAATGAGATTGAATGTAATGATGTGATGAATATGTAATGATAAATGATGTATGGATAAATGAATATGTAATGATGAATGTATATGATAGATTTAAATGGAATGATATGTATGATGAAGATGTAATGATAAATGGAAATGTAAATGATATGTGATGAAATGTGATTTAATTGTAATGATAGATGAGTAGATGATGTTTAATGGATGATGAGATGTAAATGTAAATGAAATGTAATGTAATGGAATGCAATGATGTATGATGAACATGTGATGATGAATGGAATGTAAATGATGTATGGATTTAATGAAATGTAATGATGCATGATAGGTGAGATGTAAATGATATGTAATGAGATGGAATGCCATGATGTACGATGAATATGTAATGATAAATGAAAATGATGTAACATAACGTGTATATATGATGTCACGAAATGAGATCTTTATTGTGGATTGATGAGATGAAGATATGATCCCATATGAGGTGTCAAGTATACTCAGTCTTTAGTAAGAAAAGATAACATCATTTGCGATTGAATCATTGTAACTTGTGCCATCAGTACTCTGCAGATGTATCATTATGAATGCAATCTATGTTAACCATGCAAATGCCTATTTTATCAATGCAAATCTAAGTGTCACTTTAATAATTATTTAATCCGCTTTGTATCATCACTGAGCTTTATTTTTAAAATGTTGAAAGCGAATACAAGCATCAATGATATGAGATAGACCAATGATGACTTGAGTATTTCTTTCGTGATTTTTGATATTGCAAGCGAACACAAGCATCATGGTATAAGATAGACCAATGATGACCTGAGCATTTCTTGCGTAAACAAACAAGAATTAATCATTTTCTTAAGTGAATTTAAATGTCATCCATGATACTTGGTAGAGCATTTCCCGTGACAATTCACAAAACAATAATGACTAATTCACAAGCAGCAGACAAAGAAAATATATCATTCTTCTTCCTTACATCTCTAGTTCAATACATCATTGAGTTGCTCCAAAGAAATGATAATCAAATGATAAAAAGCACAACAATTCAAATTCTAGTTAATGCATTTTCAAATCATTATTCAGATTAGATCATCATTGTCAAGATGTGTGTGCTGATGTGTGCATGATTTTCCCAAATGTTTTGACCAAGTGATGCGACCTAAAAGACCTATCCTAGGGGTCTCGGGGACTGATCAAAGATTAGTCTTGCCTACGTTATATACGCAGAGACCACGTAGTTCGACTGACATAGGCTCCACTGATGCAGACTCTATTTTTGGGTTTTTTGATTTTCTGATGTTTTTGGATGTTGGATTTTCTGACGTTATGGATTTTGGATTTTCTGATGTTTTTGGATGTTGGATTTTCTGATGTTTTTGGATTTTGAATTTTCTGATGTTTTTGGATTTTGAATTTTCTGATGTTTTTGGTTTTTGGATCTGATGTTTTTGGATTTTGATGGGTTGCCACTTGATGTTGTTATGTTTAATTGTCCTTCCATGCAATCTGAAAGACTACTTGTACCAGATAACATTAGGATGTTGCCCCCAAGCTAGGGTAAAACATGGTATCCTTGCTATGATATGGATAGTGATAATCTAAAATGATAGATGGAAATGATATGAAAGGAAACAATCGTAACAACACTGTACCCAATAGATAGAGGAGTTTTGGTAAAAATCACAAGTAATGCCTGTTTGCCAGGTTTTCATCACTTGTTTTTATTGTGTCCTCTTTTTTTATTTATTTATTATTATTATTTTTTAATATATTTCTGTCATCATGACGCCTGTTTGCCAGGTTTTCATTGAGACAACTTTATTGACCGTGCACTAGATATCCTCAAGTGTAGAATCGTCGGAGATGAATGCTGTTCATGGGCTCCTCCAACATGTCTCCCTCTGGTGTAGACAGTCGATATGCTCCTGATCCATAGACTGATATGATGACATAAGGTCCTATCCAGTTAGGTTCAAACTTTCCCTTCTTTTCTCTGTCTGCTTGATTTCTAGGTTTTTCCCGTAGGACCAAGTCTCCAATCTGGAAGACTCTAGGTTTAACCCTATGATTATAGTTTCTAGACATCCTTTGTTGATACGCTGTCAAATGATTAACAGCTTGTTGTCGACGTTCATCAAGTAGCTCTAATTCTTGAAGTCTAGAGACCCTATAATCTTCATCTGAAATGAGTCCCTTTAGTGAGACTCGAAGGGATGGAATTTCTACCTCAATAGGTAATATTGCTTCTGACCCATAGACAAGAGCATATGGTGTAGCTCCTGTTGGTGTTCTGATGCTTGTCCTGTAAGCCCAAAGAGCAGGGTTAAGCTGAACATGCCAATCACGTCCCACTTCATTTACAGTCTTCTTGAGAATTTTGAGGATTGTCTTATTTGAAGCTTCTGCCTGTCCATTACCTTGAGGGTAATATGGGGTTGAAAAGCGATGTTGGATGTGGAACTTTTCACATAGTTCTTGGACATCTTGGTTCTTGAAAGGCCTGCCATTATCTGTGATGATTGACTGGGGTATCCCATATCTACAAATGAGATAATTAAGAATGAAAGATGATATTTGCTTTCCAGTGATTGTGGTTAAAGGAACTGTCTCCACCCATTTTGTAAAATATTCGGTTGCTGTGATAATGAACTTGTGTCCATTAGATGAAGATGGGTGAATTTTCCCTACCAGGTCCAATCCCCACTGATAGAAAGGCCATGTAGTTTCAAATGTGAGATACGTAATAAGATTACGCTATACGGCATTTTTGAATAGCGACCAGGCCAGATTCTTGTTCAATGTGTGGCCAGTAATACCCTAAACGAAGGAGTTTCTTAGCTAAAGATAATCCACTTGAATGTGTTCCACAAATTCCTTCATGGACCTCATGTAAAGGGGAAGCGGATTCGTCATGTTCTAAACAAGGTAAAAGAGTACCATCTAGGCCTCGACGGTAAAGGGTGTCGGCAATAATGGTATGTTTGGCGGATTGGCGTATGAAGTTGCGCTTTTGGTTGCGAGAAAGATCTGGTGGTAAGATATTATCTTTCAGATAAGCATAGATGTCTCTATAAATGGAGGATTGGGCACTATCTAAGAGGCTTATGGTTTGGGATTTGGGATTTGCGTATGCAGGATTTGATACTTGTTCTACAATAAATCGATAACGATCTTGCATTTCAGGCATTTGTAGAAGAGATGCTATTGTGGCCATGGCATCTGCTGCTTTGTTCTCTGATCTTGGTATCTGCTCAAATTTTATTTCTATGAAGTACTTTCGTAGGTCATCCACCAACCTCTTGTACAAAATCAGTGTGTCATCTTTAGTTTGATAATCATTGTTGACTTGATAGATGATTAACTGGGAGTCTCCATACACCTGTAGTTCTGTGATTTTCCATTCAATAGCCACTTTAATTCCAAGGATCAAAGCTTCATATTCTGCCACATTGTTAGTGCAATGGAAGGTAAGCCTGTATGATCGCGGGATTGTGTGCCCAAGAGGTGTGAAAAATAGAATTCCTGCTCCTGATCCATGTTGTGTGTAGGATCCATCGAAGTAGAGTTGCCATGGTTGTGTTGTTACATTGAGGATATCTGCATCAGGAAATTCCATGGTCATATGATGACTGTCAGATAATGGAGCTTCTGCTAATTGATCGGCGATGACTTGTCCTTTGATAGCTCGCCTTTCCACATACTGAATATCAAACTCACTGAGGAGCATGACCCATTTTGCCAACCTTCCTGTTAAAGCTGCTTTGCTCAGTAAATACTTGAGAGGATCAATTTTTGCAATGAGCTTGAAAGTGTGAGTGAGCATATAGTGTCACAATTTTTGTGTTGCAAATACTACTGCTAAGCATGATTTTCAATGAAGGTGTAGTTTACTTCATGTCCATTGAGTGTCCTGCTGATATAGTATATAGCCTGTTCCTTTCCCTCTTTATCCTCTTGTGCTAGCAAGGCTCCTAAAGAAATGTCTGTTGTTGCAATATATAACAATAATGGCTTGTCTTCACCGGGTGGTACCAAGACTGGTGGCGTCATCAGATAATGCTTGATTTGATTGAAGGTATTCTCACACTGTTCATCCCATTTGAAAGGCACATTTTTATGTAAGAGATGGTTGAACGGATGACACCGATCTGCTAGTTGGGAGATGAATCTTCTGATGGACTGTAGTCGGCCTTGTAGAGATCTTAATGTGCTGATATTCTTAGGAGGTGGCATTTCCATAATGGCCTGGACTTTTTCCGGATCTACTTCAATTCCCTTTGTAGAAACTATGTATCCTAGGAGCTTTGCTGATGTTACTCCAAAGGCACATTTCTTTGGATTCAATCTAACTTTGAATTTTTCCAACCTGTCAAATATTTTGGCCAATATCTCTAGATGTCCTTCCCTGGTGTAAGATTTGGCTAAGATGTCGTCCACATAGTCCTCCATGAAGGTATGCATCATGTCGTGGAAGATTGTTGTCATAGCCCGCTGGTATGTAGCTCCTGCATTTTTTAACCCAGAAGGCATGACGTTCCAGCAAAAATTTCCCCATGGACATGTAAAGGATGTCTTTTCTTGGTCTTCAGGAGCTATCTTGATTTGATTGTATCCTGAAAATCCATCCATGAGTGATAGCATTTTATGTCCGGCTGTGAGATCTACAATCATGTCTATGTTTGGCAAAGGAAAATCATCCTTTGGACATGCTTGTTGAAATCCAGGAATCGTTACATATTAGATGGTATCCAGAGGCTTTGAAAGCGAGGCACAATGTTAAGGCTCTCCATTCCGCGCCAGTCAATAGATCTCACGATGAATCCGGCATCTGAAGAATTTCTTCAAAGTCATTTTCACTATGAAATGCAACATGTGGATGCATTTTTTCACCGATACGTTTTTCTTGGTTTAGTGCGGTTGGTAAGGATAAGTGATGCATAATGAGATCTGTGTCCAAGCCTGGCATGTCAGAGTATGACCAAGCAAAATTGATGCATCGTTCTTCAAAGAATTTGATAAAATTTGGCTTTTCTGTATCTGTCATGGATGCGGCCAGGTGTAATATTCTTGCTTTTTCTGCTGTGCCAATATTAATAGACTGTGTGGGTTCTATTAACACTGATGATCTTTCATGGTAATGTTGCGGGAGAATGTCAAACCTTCCATCCTTTGGTGCCTCAATGAGGTTTTCACCATCGGATGCGTTCTTTATTTTTACTATTTTAGAATCAAATACTGCCATAGAATGGTTTTCACCATTAGATCCATTCTTTTTTTTCATATTTTTGCAACTGGAAGGTTTGGCATCCTCCTGCCTAAAAGCATCATTAAAAGAAGTATTGGTAGAACAAGCATCGGATTCCTCACAACAAAGGTAGTTAATAATGGAGGAATCATTGTCAAAAACAGGGAGATTAATAGGATGTTGGGCTTCCCATTCGATAAGTTCGGGATGTAGTAAAGGCAATGAATCATTAGATGGGTTGAGGTCAGCGATTGTGAAAGCTCAGACGGAAATGTCGTCTAGGTTGTCTATGGTTATGTCGAGGCCTACAAAGGTATTTTCTTCCACATCATTTATCTCAATCGATGTCCGTTCATCTTCACTTGAGTCATCGAAATTTTGTGTTTCAAAGACAATAGGATTAAAACTTGAGCTTTGACCCTCCTCGTGATTGAGGGTATACTTTTTGATAATGTCAACCTGAATATCTTCATAGGAAATTTCTGATAAGTTGTCCCACTCATACTCATTTGAATCTATTTCAGAATTATCTCTTATTTGAAGAATACGCTCCACAGTTTTATTGGTGATTTCTGCTCTTGCTTTTTCTGTGTATCCTAGTCCAGTTTTATCCTTATGTTGGAGTGTAAGAGGCTGGATTGGTTCTGTTATACCTTGTTTCCTTAATCCAAGAGGTCCCTGTCCTGAATATCCCATCTTCTCAAGAATAGTTTTTCCTTTCCCATATTGAGTTGTCTCTATGATGTTACTTGTGGAAGCGGGGGCTTCCTCATCCTTATAAAGCCAATTTAGTATGGCCTTATCTTCTGATTCTTCATCTAAGCTCCCAGCTTTTACAAATCTGCCATCTAATGCTGTTGTAGATTGTTCTGAAGTGTGGGTGTTTGTAGATGGCTGTCCATATGTTTGTAAGGAGGGTAACATTTGTGATAGATGAAATGAGTGTCTAACACCATATTCACTTATTCCTTTGTCGCTTATCTGTACTTTCTTGGTGAATTGATGTGAGAGTGGAGCCAATTTTTCTCCAACATTTGAAGAGTTAGATTGTGGCGTCCTTATCTCTTGTGATTTTTGTTGTTTTGGAAGCCATTTTGAAATGAAGCTTTGCTGTTGTTCACTATCTGATGTGCCAACTTCTCTATTGTTAGGTATGAATGTATCCTGAGATGTCTTCAATGTATGACAAGCTTGGGTGTCATTGTAGTCTGCTGTGATTGTTACCTCCTGTCCATTGACGGGAAATTTTAGGCATTGATGGTAGGTAGACGGTACTGCTTGCATATCATGGATCCAAGGGCGTCCCAACAGTATGTTGTATGTCAGTTCCCTATCTAAGACTTGGCAAACCACTTTTTGGACAGTAGGCCCAACTTGAATGGGTAATATGATCAATCCTGTAGAGGACCTTTCTTCTTCATCATATGCTTTGATTGTGATTTTTCTTCTGGTATCAATGGCTTCATCTGAGTATCCTAGTGCACGAATCAGCTTTAAGGTACAAATATTTAAACCAGCCCCTCCATCTATCAGGACACGTTTTACACGATGTTTGTGGATAAGGACTTCAATGTGAAGGGCAGAATTATGCGGGTGGTTGAGTGATACATCATCATGTTCAGAAAATGAAAGGCAATGAGGTGCAGATAGATGTCCCACCATAGCTTGGAATTGGCACACATCCAGATTGTTAGGTACTGTAGTTGATACGAGAGCTTGTTCAAGAACCTCTTTGTGTGATGGGGAGATCTTCAAAAGTTCCAAGATTGATATTTGAGCTGGTATTTTCTGCAATTGATCGATGAGATTATATTGATTGGAGGGGGGATCCACTGATGGGGATGATATTGATGCTCCTTTCAATATAACTTTGGATTGTGCCCTTGTTGTGGCATTAACCGGTTGGTACTCTTGTTTCCCTTTGAGTGTGACTACATTGATTTGGTTTTCGGATTTGTCCATAGGTTGTACCAATTTGGTAGATGTAATGTCTTTTTTCTGGTTGATTTGATTGCATAACTCTTCATCCTCTTTGGCAGCAGAAAAACAAAGGATTGTTGCGTCATAAACATAACCAACGTTCTTACCTTTGGTGTTTGCGGAAGAAGATTCTCCCTTTTGATAATTGGGTAGAGGATTTTTGAAGGTTGTATGATCCTTGTTTGTTTGAGGGCCCTCTACGAATACTTTCTTTTGATCTATGAGGTCTTGTACCACATGTTTTAATTGCCAACAATTTTCAGTCATGTGACCTTTATTTTGGTGATAGTGACAGTAATGTAAGTCATTCCACCATGATGGTTTGACTTGAGGGTCCCAATTTCTAGCCTCTTGCACTTGAATGAGTTTTTCGTTTAAAATTTCTTTGAGGACTGATTCCAACGATTGTCCTAATGGCGTGAATTTTCGTTTATTGGAGGGTCGTTGGAATGATTGGGTTTTCGTTTCTCCACTGTTTTGATTATTTCCTTGGTCACTACTTTGTTTGATATTAAAACCATTGTTTTGTTTGTTTGTAGTAGTTGGTGTCAAGGTGAATACTGGTTTAGATGTATGTGCATCGACCATGGTATCAGTATTCTTGTTCTTTTGCCAAAATCTTGGCTTTTCGTTGTTGCTGTTAGAGGAATGGTTATTGTTTGAACCTTCAGTGAAATGTTTGATTGTTCCTCTTTTGATTAGAGCCTCTTCGATTTTAAGCCCTTTTTCGATAACTTGTTCAAATGTGGATGGACATTGTAAGTCCAATCTGTAGTTCATGTCATCTACTAAGTTATCAATGAACATCTCTATCTTCTCCTCTTCAGGAATAGATCTAGGGTATTTAGCAAATAGCCTTCTCCACCTTTGGAGAAAAGAGAGAAACTTTTCGCCCTTTGCTTGTTTGGTGTTGTAAAGTTCTTTTAAGGTTACCCCATGTTGGATGTTGAATGAGAAGTGTGTTATGAACCTATTGATTAGTTCCTCAAAGGATTGAATTCCAGGTTCTAACTTAGAAAACCACTCCATGCAAGTGTTTCCTAGGCTTCTTGGGAATAACCGTAGTAAGTAAGAGTCCTCGTGTGCGAACTCTATGCTCATAGCTCGAAATTCTCGTACGTGGTCAAACGGATCAGTTCTCCCATTGTATTTGTTGTATGTTGGGTATTCACAATATCTTGGAAATGGTATCATGTTGATGCTTGAGTCAAATGGGTAAGGGCAAATGTCTTGTAATAGATACCTCTTTGTTGGCCCTTGTTGGATATTCTGGAATTGTAATTGTAACTGTTGGATTTGTCTTGTCAAAGCATCTATTTGATTCGGATTCTCTATATTAGTTGAGTTAGGTGTGGTTGCTTCCTTGAGTTGATTGATATCAAAGTCTTTAGGAAGCTTAGCACCTTTGTCAGCTAATAAGAGAAGATACTTTTCCATGTCTTGCTCTAGCATCTTTTCCATAAATTTATGGAAATGAGGGTCTTGTTGCACTTTCTCGATTTCTTCTGCAGTTATTTCCTTCTCATGTGAGTTAATAAGAGGGTCAGTGTTGCTATATCGTCCCCAAGGGTTTTCTTCAGTCATGGCTGCTATTTTTTCGTTTTCTTGTTCTTGTTGTTTTTGATATGCTGCTCGTGTGACGATAGGCATACAAACGTTAAAAGGTTTACCCTAGGCTTTGATCTTGGATTTGATTGGATAAGTGTCAAGGTTGTTGATTTAAAATCTGATTTTGTTTTTGTCTAGTTTCGTGATGAAAGGATGATAGAATCCTTGATAGGGAAATTTTGACAGAAAATTTCAGATTTTGGTGATAACGACACTATGCAAGATGCTGCAAGATCTAGGTATAGGGGTAAAGCTTTTCTCTTTGTATGACTATTGCGTTCTGGACTGTAAAAAAAAATGTTTTGAACTGATAGAAACCTTGTATTTGATAAGGGCAAGCTAACAAAATGCCCTATTAACTCTCTGTTTTTCGGGTTTCATGGCGCGCTAAAACAGAGACTAGGCGCACTGAAACAGAAATCAGGTGCGTTAAAACAGAGACCAGGCGCGCTGAAACAGAATCCAGACGCGCTAAAACAGAGACACAAAGCGCTAAGACAGAGATCGGGCGTGCTGAAACAGATTCCGGGAGTGTTAAAACAGATACCAAGCGCGCTGAAACAGATACCGGGCACGCTAAAACAGACACCAAGCGCGCTAAAACAGAAACCGGGCACGCTAAAACTATGATCTGAAGGGGTTTAAGACAGAAAAAAAACTATCTTATTCTATGAAACTCACTTGGTCTGGTATCATATTGGATGGCCGGTTGTGGGATGTATTCAGGACGAATTCTCTGACTATGATTGTGATGTTGCCTAAGAGCTCTTCTTTGAAAGTATGCTTGTGAGTCTAAGGGAGCTACGGCGTAGTCGTCTATATAACCTCTAGAGAAATCGTGATACCTATGAATAAAAGTTCTATGTTGAAGTAGAACTTTCCTGCTTTGATATAGAAACTTTTGTTTTCTTAAGAGTTGTTTGTAGGCAAGTGTCCTCTTTGGTTTTCGGATTCGTTTGGCAAGAGATTTCTTAACAAACTTGGTGGATACCCAATCTCGAATCATGAGAAATCCACAAGTGTTTCAATTTTTAGGATTTTTGTGATGATCTTATCTGAGTTTAATGATAGAAAACACAGCAATCAAGAATAGAATAGTTTTAAAATCCTAGAATCTAAACAAGTAGTGTATGTTCTCAAGAATCAATGATTCTTCTTGATTTTTACTGGTTTGATAACAAGATAAGACAATTCAAACAGACTCACTCCTAGAGACAAAAGGTCATCGTTATATACTCGAACGGCCCACAGCTTGGAATTGTGTCGATTCACACAGCCATGTCACCCCCTAGAGGGCGCCCGTGTTTTTGTCTTTTCCAGGTGCGTACTCAGAGTGACGGAAGTGGATACCGGATCCCCTGAGCAAACAGTCCTTGGAAATTATATGGTGAGTGTTTGAGGGTAGATTCTTCCCCACCCCTGCACCGCCGAGTATTACAATGTTCGGAAACTGACAAGCGTGCTTCTAGTTCTAGGTTCTTAGATAGGGTTTCCGTTCGGAGCGGCAAATGGATAAACTCCCTCGAGAGACCTCCCAATCTTTAAAACAAAGATTTTGGGGATGGTTATCCTGCGCACTTCCGTTGAAAGAGGGTTTCCCCAAATTCACATAAATTTTAAAGTGGGTTGGAATACCATGGCTTTTGGCTGTCCCCACTCAGGTCGTTCCCGTAGGGTGAGTACTTTTTCCCACTACGGCAGGCCTGTCTAAAGGTTTTAACAAAAGCATAAAATGTATAAAGTAAATGGTGAGTCTGGTATTTTGATGCACCCAGTTAAGGGGAGAGCATAAACCTGTCACCCAAACACAGCAAGATTCTGTTCTTTTTAAGCCCAAAAGACAAATGATTTACTTCTAATGGAGATATTGCTCCATGACAAGCAAAATGTTCAATTTTAAAAACCTCAAATAGAAGTGTGATGTTTCTATCCTAGGATTGGTACATTTTTAATCCATTTCTATCCTAGGATTGGTAAAATTTTAACCATTTCTATCCTAGGATTGGTAAATTTTAATGTTTCTACCCTAGGATTGGTAAATTTTAACCAAACAGAAAGAAATAAAAGAAATCTGACCGCGGACGCGTCGGATCCAGATGAAATAAATGACTATAAATGAAAAGAAGTGGCGTGTTGGAACAGAAACCAGGCGCGCTAGAACAGTGACCGGGCGCGCTGGAACAGAAACCCGGCGCGCTGGAACAGTTACCGGGCGCGCTGTAAAAAGAACCCAGCGCACTAAAACAGAATCCGGCGCGCTGTAAAAACTCTCGATCCCGCGAAAACTTTTACGCCGATTCCTGTACGACAAGATTTTCAAAAATTACCAAAATTCGGGGTATTGCCCCACGGTGGGCGCCATTCTGTAAGCGTGTAAAAGGGGAAAACTAAATAAACAATGCCTCTACGCTTCTAAATAGGATAATTGTATCAAAAACTCAATGAATTTAAACTAAATTAAACTAAAAAGCTTCAAAATGCTATCCTATTGCTCTCTAACTCTAAAGACTCCTCTAATTTACTTAGCTCTCAGATTCTTAAGCTAATTAAACTATTAAGTGACACTTAGAGAATGAGAAATGAGATTATGCTACTCTATTTCAATCTAAATATGCAAACTCTATGCTAATGGCAGCCATGACTGCAAATGCTGATGCTAGATGGATGCTGGATGGTTGCTAGATGATTGTTGGATGAATTGGATGCTTGAGTGCTTTGGAAACCTGCAGAGTAAGATTACATTAGTTAGGATCCTTTTTGTGTAGCCCAAGAGCTATATTTATAGCTTTCACGGCAGCACAAATGTACAGGAAACCGGGATGAGGGGTTGTGATTTCTTCTAGAGAATCTAAAGGCATGGGATGAGAAGAAGGAGCTGATCATGGAGAATGGTTTCTCCCCATGAAAACACCAGGCAAGATAAGAGGGAAGGTGGGTGGAAGGTTGTTGAGAGATCTTCCTGCAGATTTTCCCTGAAGCTTTCCCGTGAATGGCAGTGCCATTAATTTGATTGGTGGGGAAATAAATATTTATTGGTGAGGGAATAGTGCAAACTTTATGCAATAAATTTAAATAGTTTTAATTTATTTAAATTTAGCAAAAATGAGGAATAAATAATTTAATAAATCAAACTATAGGGTTTGGTTTTATTAAATTAAAGGAGAGTGATAATTAAAAAGATTTTTGACAATCTTTATTTAATTAAGAGGAAATGTGAAATTAAATAACACGAATTATTTAAATTGTGTATTCAATTTTAAGATAGACGAAATAATGATAATAATTAAATAAAACAAAGTTTTTAATTTTGTTTATTTAATTAAGAGAAAATTAATGTGATAAAAATGATAATAATTAAATAAAACAAAGTTTTTAATTTTGTTTATTTAATTAGGAGAGAAAAATAGGAGAATTGATAAATGAACTTAATATAAATAAATATTTCTATTTATTTACTAAGTAGAGGAATTTAAGGTTAATTAATCAAATAAGGCGTATTTGATTAATTGGATTCTCCAGACCATTTTTAGGTGTCTACACTTCTAAAACTTGGAATATTCAATTTAGGAGACTTAGGAAACTCACCTTGCTTGAAGCTTGGTACTTTGAACTTGGAAACCTCTTATTCAAAAAATGGATTTGGAAAAGAAATAGTTGATTGAGTTTGCAACCTTTGAACTGGATCCAACAAAAACCTCTTTTTCTCCTCTTTTGCAATATCTTCTTGTGCAAGCATCTCCTCATATTGTCTCTTTTTCATTTCTAGCTCTTGTTGATGCTGGATAGCCTAGTAAGCCAACTCCTATTGTTGCTTCTCAAACTATTGTTGCCACTTGATCTCACCCAATTGTCGAGTCTAGTTCAACAATATGTTTTTGATGTCACCAATCCCCAAATTATCCAAATTTTGAGATTGACTATTGTGATAAGCATATTGGTTTTGTATAAAGTTATTTTCTTGAGGGTGATTTTGAGCATACACGGTCTGAAATGAAGTATGAGCAAGGGTGGGTGGGTGGTAAGCACATTGAATCTACTAGTTATGATGGAACCCCTCAAAAAAAAAAATTTGGATTCCATTTTTATCTTGAAAATAATTGGCTAGGACCCTCTCTTTTGGCTTAGGGTTATGCTCTTCATCATTGTTTTAGGGATTGTGTTGCATAAATCCCTCACAATTAACCTACGAGTCCAAAAAAAAATCCCCTTGACCATTCTAATTTTGAACTGACTTGTTCCTAATATCCGATCATTCAACTTGCCTCTCATGCCATTGAAGTTGTGGTGATCACCGACCCTTGAGTTTAGGTTTGTTGGTCACCTTAATCCTTTTCAACGTCAAATTTTTATATGGCCAGGCTTGATTGTAATGAATTAATTATTTAGCCTTCGTTCTTAAGGGTCAAGTTCCTGTTGGCCTAGAGGTGGCCCCCATTTTTTTAAATTAAATTTTGTAGCATGTGAAAAATTAGGTTTTCACACTGGTCGTTCGATCATTAAGGGTTGATCACCACTATTCCCTATGCACTTGTGTTGTTTTATTCCTTATTATTTTATTGTCATGGGCTATCAGGCTTCAACCACACGTCTGGCGCATTGGTGGGATTGATCTCCTTGGTAAAGATAGCTGGTGCATATGCTGAAAACTGAAAAAATGAATGATTTAATCTATAAATTCAAATCAAAATTTTAGCATATCATCAATAAAGCCTTTCCAAATGAATACAAATGCAAAATGAAAACTAAACTATGCAAAACTAAAATAAATGCATTCAAAGGAAAATCAACTCCATTGTTTTCCTATTTCACCATGATTCTTGATTTATGCATTTGATGCTCTTAGATTTTTATGAGCACAAGTGCAACAAGAAGCTCTAATGAGTGGAAGAGAGATTGAAAATCAAATTTCAAAATAAAAATGTGTCTCTCAAAAAGTGAGGAGGTTTATAGATGAATGCATAATGTGAAAATGAGAAATGAGAAATGAAGGGAGTGATTTGTGCCATGATTCTTGTTTGGAAGATCAAAATGTGCAATTTTGAGCTAATTCCATGGAAGTTGATTTATGAATTTTAAATTATTTAATGAAATACATGAATGGATTTTAATGATTAATGCAAATGGATAATCATACAAATGATGAAAGTGAAATGATTTATGCAAATGGATGAATTAATGGATTTATAAAAGATATGCATATGAATATGATGATGAATGGAAATATTTAATGTATGAGTATAATGATTATGCATGTGTAATGCATTTAAGCTATTATAGATTAATGATTAATGAAATGGATAAATATTTATGAAATGGGATAATGAAATATGCAAATGGATAAATAATGGATAAATGACTAAATGATTATGTAAATGGATTATGGTTATGAATAAATGCTTATAATATTCTAATGGTTTTATGGAGATATGATTATGCAGATGATCAATTAAAATATGTAATGGATAAAAATTATTAAGGGGACATTTTTATGCGTCTACATTTTTCCCCTCTTTGATACAATGTAGCTTGTTGCATTGTTTCGAAGAAAAAATATTGATTAACTGATGCATGCCCCAGGTATATCCTGGTAAGGATGATGATAAGGATGATATGCTCCCTCGAGAGTGTTGGTTCCCAAATCAACAGATGCAATGAGTCCTAAAGAATAGCCACTCTCTCATATTCAGACTCAATGGGTTGATATGGCCAACAAAGAAGATTCAGTTAGGGACTGAAATCTCCTACACTTCTAGCTTTTTTAAACTAGGGAGGGTAATCCCAATCAGTATATTTATAGATACTTGTGTGCTAAAGTATCAAATACACTCTAAACAGATCTTTCTCCTTCAATTGTTTGAATGACATAGTACCCTACAGGTTTAGCTGACTTTCATAGTAGTTTTTAATTCAAAACGAAGAGATGTAGAGCATTAAATTGTACACATAAACAAACCAGGACTGAGATGTAAATTTGATTTAAAAATTGTAGTTGCTCGCAACCAATTTAAGGAAACTGCAACATTAAGAGACCAATGCTATATCCCAAGGTGGAGTCATCTAAACCATGTAATTTAAAACCTAACACAACATTCAATCTATCATAATCATATCTATTAGATGATGCATTACACCATTGATATTCAACAACTAAACTAGTTATACTTAGTAATCCTAGCACACTACTTCATAAACCTTCATTTGTATTACTACAAATTAACTCATTCTTTGTGCGAGAGTAATAACATCAAATAAACATACATGGAAAGACACGAAGCTGAATAATAAGAATCTTTGATCACTCATATTCAAAATTTATGCAAAGTGACCAGTGGAGACAATTAGTCCAAAATGATATGTCATTTATATTCAACTATGACTATGCTGTAATTATATTCTTCATTCCAAAACTCAGACTACTCCAGAGATCTGAAAACTAGCAATATACATTAAACCCCTGTTACAAAAATGTTCCCATGAAAACTAAAAAGTGTGCAACCTCCTTTTAGTGAACAAAAAATCTACACTTAAAGAAAGTGCAAAACCCTAAATGGAGATCTTCCGATGACACCTGGCACATTCAGGTCCACAGATCAATAACTGCCTTTACTTGCTGAAGAATCTTCAACCTGATCTCTGTTTATTTTTCATCCAGTTGCATGAAAATGGTGTTCTTTGTAAAAACTCATCCTCAACAAAGAAAACATCACACAGTGAATATTTTATTCACTTTATTAAAATATTACCCATGCCTTCTTTTCCCTGTGTAAAATATTTTATCCTGTGCATTTGATTTCACCTTTACACTCCCATCAATATTATTTTCGACTTTGTATTTTAAAATGCTTTCCTTAACATTTGAAGGCACATTTAAAATATTTACCATTCTTTTTATTTGCACCCTCTGTGAAATATTTTACTTTCAACAAATAAAAGTTTTGATTTAATTATGAAGGCCTCAAAATCATTTTATTTGGTTGCTAATAAAAACTATTTTCCCTTGCTTTTACACTTTAATTTACCTTGAATTAATTCTCCACTTTTAAAAGAAAATTCAATTACTTACGGACAAAACCCACAGGCCCACCATTTCATTTACCTCAACATTGCTCAATATCGCACATCTCTCATTTATTTGGGAAAGCTAAAATCAATTAGTGATGCCCAATAATAATTATGCAACCCATCTCATTGTTGATCGCTAATATATTTGGGAATGCAAATATTGAAATAGTGATGCCCGATCTATCATGTTCTCCAGCAAAGAAAATTTTAACTCCCCTTTTTTATTAGCTACAGAAGACCTTTATCCGTTAGTTTATAAATTTTAAAATGTCTAGAATTTTAAAATATTAAATTCATTTACTTTGTATTTTCCCGAGGCATCCAAAACCTTTTACTTTACTCAGTGAAGTATTTTTTAATTCTTTTTATCGGTTGTAGAAAACTTCATTCCCGGGAAACCATTGCACATTGCGGATGTAGCCAGCGAAAAAATAACAAATCAACGATGGGCAATGAAACATTGCATATCACAAATGAAAAATGGAAGAGGTAACATCTATGAGTGATGGGTGATGAAACAACAACCATCGTCATCATCACTGATTTAAACTCAACACCTCCGTGAAATGAGAGATGTGCAATGAAGCAAGCTCATAATGATATTTTTTATAAAGTTCAAAGTTGTCTCAAGACTTATTCAATGCAAACCATCGAGCATCACTAATTTGAAATAGCTCAATCATTTTCAAATGGAGATGGGCGATGGAGTTTTCCCGTGAAGATGTGTTGTCGTGCTGCCACTTTTCAGCTAATCACAAGCAAGAATTAAACTTTCTTTTGCTCAAAACATTTGAAATGCACTTTATACTTGCTATAAATGCATTTTTACATTTTCCCAATATTTAAAATATTCAAAATATTTTAAATATAAACATTTGAAACATTATAAAAAATTGTGATTTCTTATTACCCCTGCGGCCCAAATGGAGAAATTTCATTGCGCACAAACGGTGAACCCTAGAGCTAAGATTTTTTGCGTACGACCATAATCAATTATTTAGAGAAAACACATTTTCTCAAACTTTTCCCAGTCATTAAAATTTAGGTACCTCCTTTGTAAACTAGCCCCCGGGTCGCATTCGCCGCAACAAAAATACATTAAAATAATGTATCAAATGACCTCCGATCTTGATGAAAATTGAGCTATAGAGGTTTAGAACAAAAAAAGAAATGGGTTGTCCTTATATTTTCAAAATTTGAAACTTTTCGGGACACCTTTTTTGGCCATGTTGTGATTAGAAAATGATTAAATAACCCATTAGAACTTATCCTGGGAGTCTGAAACTGAGTAGGCATGTAAAAACTTGACCCAAGAATGCAATGTAACAAACAAATCAGAAAAAAGTGATTATGAGGTGAAAGATATCAATCCTCGAAGTTTCCTTCTCAGACTTCTTTGAAAATGCTGATTCTAAAACCCTAAAAAGTTCATTTGGCATGGGCTTTGAAAAAATAGCAAATGAGGAGCTAGGGGGTACAAAGCAGGAAGGTGGTAGATAATTATATAGGAAATCATAGGGAAAATTTCTCTTTGATGTGCAGGTCATTAGGTCACCAAATATAAATTCAAATGTAGGGGCACTTTTTATAGATTTATAGAGTTCAGTTTGCAAATCTGAAGTTTTTGCAAATAGATTCAACTTGGAAAACATAGCAAATGGATTCATGGGGTTATGCCAACTGACATGGGGCTTCATAAAGATGTAGAGAATCATGGAAAAATATTACTTGGGCTTAATACTCAACAGGAACAAAGATACAACATCACAAAAATGACCTACTTAGAAAGGTGCAACATGTGTAAACAACAAACCAACTTCTGGACCTTAAAACCAAGACTTCAAAAACTCACCAAAATTGATCCAAGGAAGTTGCAAATGGTCACACACCATCTTTGATAGGTGTCTAACACTTCCCCAAAGTGATTTTTCATGAAAATTCATGGGTGTCAAATTATAAGCTCCCAAAGTGAGCTACTTAGGCTTATTCTATAGGGTACTTCTGAGTGCATTAGGCAAAATTTTACATGGGCCCTCAAAATTTAGCCAAATTTTGGAGGTCCCAACAGTGGCTCTTTTTGGGGATGTATGTTTCTCAATGAACAGAGCGAGAATTCAGAATCCTTTGGGAGAGCAGACTAAGTGCTAGAATCATTGGGCAACAAAGTCTTTTTTTTAAAATTTTTTTTAACCTCATTTGGTGGCCCCAGGCCACCAAATGGAAAAGGGAAGCTAGTTCTTACCCCTGTCAAACACCAATCTTTTAAAAGAGTTGATCTCTTTTAATCCATACTTGCCTTTGCCACACCACAGTAACAGTAGTAACTTCATCCTTGCAAAGACAAGTGTTAGGCTGCCTTTAAATTTAGCTTTACTTTCACATGGAAACCAAATGACATAAGTTGCATCACTGCCACTCATTCGCTTTTCTGATTCTGTGGCAAGTGACAAAATGTGAGGGTAGTGATCAAGACCATCTGAAAACACAACCTCATCCCATTTACCGATTCCCTCACAATGATCAGGCTCAAAGAAGACATCATCCTTAAGAAACCATGTGCAATCCTTTTGTGTGTCAAGCAAAGAGTTCTCACACATTTGAAACTTCTTCAAATCATTTGCATCATTGTCAAGTGTATCATCATCCCAACAACACAACTCAATGATATTACGATATATCTTAATGTCCTGAAAACAAGATTCACTAAAACTCATAATACCTTCATCCATATTCAAATCATAACATTCTAAAGAAATGTTAGCATCCCAAACAATGTTTCCTACTTCTAGCTCATAGACAAGATTGTTAGCACTCATTATATTATGACAAAAAGAAGTCTCAAGAGTAGGCTTAGATGCCTCAAAATTTACCTCTGCAACAAAATCTTCATAATGACTATTTAAAACACATTCATTATTGCAAGAAGTATCATATTCAACATCACCTCTTGTTGCATCAACATGACAATTTGAAGCATACCACTCAAGAGGAAAACTATGAGTTGCAGATTCATAAAAGAGGTCAACATGTACATCCATGCCATTGACAAAATCATGTTCTTCAAGTGCAAACTCATCATAGGGACTTTCATTAGTTGTACCAATGTTTATCTCTACACTTTCACTTTCATGTACAACTATATCAATGCTATCATCATGCAAACATTTAGTGATAACTTCTAAGTTAGCAAAAGAAGTAGAGAAAGGTAAATCATCAAACAAGATAAGAGCTACTTGTTTATCATTATCAACATATGCATGCTTCTCATAATCAACTTCTTGAATTGATTCATGCAATGCATCTCTTTTCATACATATCCCCTTCCTTGTTCATACTGTTGCAACAATCAGCAAGGCTACATTCTTCACTATCAAACTGAGAACCATCAATGGTTTCTTCATTGCAACTTCTCACACATGATTGATCTAATTGAAAATCATTGCATACTCTACCACTTTCATCTGATATGCTAAAATTCTCAAAAGTACTCTTCAAATCAGTAGACTCCTCTGTCTCATCATCACGAAAGCTTTAATCAATGCTACACTTGTAGAATTTGCATGACCAATTGTACCATTACATTGTTGATCACACATGTCTTCTTCAAACAAAATATTCAGTTCATATCCATCATGTTGTTCTTGTGAGCTTTCAAAAGTATTGTCATCATTTTCCTTGTTGGAGCACTTTCCACTTGAAGAGATTAATTCTACCTCTTCCTCATGAGAGAAATCATAGTCACTAGGGCTGCAAATAGAATTGAAATCATCGTGATCACCCATACAAGAATACTTTTCAGCTGGTTGTAAAATTTCACTTACAACACCATTGATCTCATCATGAAGACATGAAACTTCAGAATCAACAGGATCTTCAACTATATATTCAAAGTCATAGAAGAGAAAATACTCCCAGTTTCATCTGCATCATTGTAGCCTTCATCTGCTACAAAAAATATTCTCTCTATTTCTGTATTTTTAGAGAAAATAGAAGAAACTTCAGATATTTCATTTATCTCTTCATGACCATCATGGCTGCAATCTTCATCTGGGTACATTTCTTCTGTAGGTTGTTCAAAAACAACTTCCTCATCACCTAATGATGCATCATTCTTGTCTTCTACTATACCATCTACATTTATTGGACTAAGTCTTGAAAAAGTACCATCACATTATTGAGTTAGGAGATTACTTCCATATTTATCTATCATTTCTTCAATTACTGAAAGCCATTGATATATACATTTAATATCAGGAGGTTTCAAATGAGCTGGCATGGTACATAGACCTGGCTCAAGTCTTTCACAAAAAACACCAATACACACTGATTCATTAGGTCTATTTAATGCTAGTATAGTAAACAAAATCTTCATGAATCTATCATGAAAATAATAAGAGGATTCACCCTCAAATATTTTTACATCATATAATGCATCAATAGGTGACATGTTCAACCTCATTTTCAATTTTCTCTTCATATTCTTCTTGGGTATCCGATTTCTTTCTTCAGACAAGCAGTCATCATTCACTTCACCAAACTCATCCATCAATAGTTTCTCAAGATCTTGCCATGAACATATAGAATGCATTGGTAAACTAGAAAACCAGTATTCAATAGTATCTTCTAAAGTTCTTACAAAAAACTTCATGATAGCATCTTCTTCTACTATTTGACAATCTTCCATTACATGAAGAAAACCTTGTACATGTTGTGATGCTAATTCTTCAAAACCTCTTCTAAACTTAGGAAATTTTTCATTAATTCTTCTTGGGATAGAATGTGGGTAACCTTGGATTTGACTAAAATCCAGAGGGTTGTATCTTTCACTAGTGAACACATTCCTTTGAGGACATGGCTGTGTTCTAGGAATGATATTATAGATTGTAGAGGGAGAACTAGGACATCAATACATATTTGAAATTAGAAACATATTCCCTCTACAAGTATTCAATTCCAATATTCTTCTCAGAATATCCTAATTTATTATTTCCCTTTTTACTAGTATCTTGAAATACTGAATAAGGGACAGTATTATCTAGAAATTTTTGTTGAAAACCTTCATACAAAGATATTACAATAGAAAATAACCTAAGAACTGCTACAACCAACTCTTCTGATGATGTAGAAACTTATGTAGAGTTGCCACCTCTTTGAAAGAGGAAAATATATTCAAGGAGCAGAAAGCTTCTTCCAAGATCCATGTATTTTTGAGTTCTCTCCACCAACAAAGCACTAGACTTCAAGAATACACCAGAAATGTTGTAGCAATATCCTTCAAGTATGCAGGTCCTTGGATCATTCTGACCCAAAACTATAGATCAAAAAATTGATTGACTCTTCAAATGGATAATACTAGAGTTATCCCTAGTGGAGTCGCCAATCTATTGGTTCCCAAATCAACAGATGCAATGAGCCCTCAAGAGTAGCCACTCTCTCATATTCAGACTCAACAATTTGATATGGCCAACGGACAAGATTTAGTCAAGGACTGAAATCTCCTACACTTTTGGCTCTGTTAAACCAAGGAGGGTAATCCCAATCAGTATATTTATAGATACTTGTGTGCTAAAGTATCAAATACACTGTAAAAAGATGTTTCTCCTTCAATTGTTTGAATGACACAGTACCCTAAAGGTTTGGATGACCTTCATAGCAGTGTTTAATTCAAAACTAGGAGATGTAGAGAATTAAATTATACACACAAACAAATTGAGACTGAGAAGTAAATTTGATTTAAAAATTATAGTTGCTCACAACCAGTTTCAGGAAATTACAACATTAAGTGACCAATGCTATATCCCAGGGTGGAGTCATCTAAACCATGTAATAACACAACATTCAATCTGTCATAATCATATCTATCATATGATACATTACACCATTGATATTCAACAACTAAACTAGTTATACTTAGCAATCCTAGCACACTGTTGTATAAACCTTTATTCGTGTTACTACAAATTAACTCATTCTTTGTATGAGAGTAATAACATCAAATAAACATACATGGAAAGACAAGAAGCTAAATAATAACAATCTTTGATCACTCATATCAAAATTTATGCAAAGTGAACAATGGAGACAACTAGTCCAGAATGATATGCCATTTATATTCAACTATGACAATGTTGTAATTACATTCTTTATTCCAAAACTCAGACTACTAGACAAAGATCTAAAAACTAGCAATATACATTAAACCCTTGTTACAAAAATGTTCCCATGAAAACTAAAAAATGTGCAACCTCCTTTTAGAAAATATAAAATTTTCACTTAAAGAAAGTGCAAAACCCTAAATGGAGATCTTCCGATGACACCTAGCACATTTAGGTCCACAGATCAATAAATTCCTTTACTTGCTGAAGAATCTTCAACCTACTCTCTGTTCATTTTTCATCTAGTTGCGTGAAAATGGTGTTCTCTATAAAAACTCATCCTCAACAATGAAAACATCACATAGTGAATATTTTATTCACTTTATTAAAATATTATCCATTCCTTCTTTTTCCTGTGTAAAATATTTTATCCTGTGCATCTGATTTCTCCTTTTCACTCCCAACAATATTATTTTCCACTTTGTATTTTAAAATGCTTGCCTTAACATTTGAAGGCACATTTAAAATATTTACCATGCTTTTTATTTGCACCCTCTGTGAAATATTTTACTTCCAACACATAAAAGTTTTGATTTAATTATGAAGACCTCAAAATAATTTTATTTGGCTGCAAATAAAAACTATTTTCCTATGCTTTTACACTTTAATTTACCTTGAATTAATTCTCCACTTTTAAAAGAAAATTCAATTACTTACGGACAAAACCCACGGGCCCACCATTTCATTTACGTCAACATTGCTCAATATCACACGTCTCTCATTTATTTGGGAAAGATAAAATCAATTAGCGATGCACGATAATAATTATGCAACCCATCTCATCGTTGATAGCTAATAAATTTGGGAATGCAAATATTGAAATAGCGATGCTCGACATCATGTTCTCCAACAAAGAAAATGTTAACTCCCCTTTTTTATCGGCTGCAAAAGACCTTTACCCATGAGTTTACAAATTTTAAAATGTCCAGCATTTTAAAATATTAAATTCATTTACTTTGTATTTTCCTAAGGCATCCAAAACCTTTTACTTAGTGAAGAATTTTTTAATTCTTTTTACCGGCTATAGAAAAATTCATTCCTGAGAAACCATCGCACATCGTGGATGCAAAATGGAAGAGGTAACATCTATGAGTGTTGGGAAATGAAACAATAGCCATTGCTCATCCCTGATTTAAACTTAGCACCTCTGTGAAATGAGAGATGTGTAATGAAGCAAGCTCATAATGATTTTTTCTTATAAAGTTCAAAGTTGTCTCAAGACTCATTCAATGAAAACCATTGGTCATCATTGATTTGAATCAGCTCAATCATTTTCAAATGGAGATGGGCAATGGATTTTTCTTGTGAATATGTGTTGTCGCTTTTCAGCCAATCACAAGCAAGAATTAAACTTGCTTTTGCTCAGAACATTTGAAATGCATTTTATACTTGCCCTAAATGCATTTTTCCATTTTCACAATATTTAAAATATTCAAAATATTCAAAATATTTTAAATATAAAAATTTGAAACATTATAAAAATTTGTGACTTCTAATTACGCCTGTGGCCCAAATAGAGAAATTTCATTGCGCACAAATGGTGAACCTTGGAGCCGAGATTTTTTTTGTGCGGCCATAATCAATTATTTAGAGAAAACCCAATAGATTGAAAAATCTATTGGGGACTAGCTAAGTCCAAATAAGGGGAGTGCAGAGTCACCACTTCTATTGGTTGGGACTAGTTAAAACCCTAAATGGAGATCTTCTGATGTCGCCAATCTGTGTCAATCTGGAACCCTCAAAATTTTTCATTCCATCTTAAACCCTTATTTCCTTTGGATGTAGGGTGTTATCTTGAGAGTTTAAGGGTTGCTATCTACAAAGGCTTATAGGGTTCTATTTGTCCATTGACTCCCTATTACCCGTTGCCAGTTATTTTAATGCATCTTTGGTCATTCATTATCACTTGGTAACCGGTCCTTCAAGCCTAAGTCTAGAATTTTATATTTTTTAAAATTGAGTAAGGAGCTTTTAGCATTTAAATCCTTCGCATTTTGTGACTTAGAAATTTTCAAGTCAATTATTATCCTAGGGAGTCCCCTTCATTATGAATGACTAGTGAACACCATTATTATCCTAGCGAGTCCCCTTATTTGGACTTTAAGGTCCGTACTCCTTACTTCAGTCTCTGTGAAACCTAAGAGGGTGATCCCAATTGTGTTTTCAAATACTGTATTCAATTAGTAACACATTTATACATAGATTTTATTCCTACTTATTGCAAACAAAGTTCATTTCATCAAAGATTTGGCGGATTTTCAAGTGAGCGACTAGTTATTTGCTAGGAATTGGGGATAATCCTACTTATACTATCCTTGGAAATATTTTTAATTGAATATTGTCTTATCTTACATCTAGGGCCAAGAACACTATCTTCTCATTCTAAACAAGATTCTCTGACAAAATGATCAGTGTCATCAATTGGAGCCATAGAGTCAAGTACATGAGGATCAGTAATTTACAAATTACTCAGTTAAGGAAGAAACAAACTATCTTTGTATTGCTTTGCATTTACGAAAAATCACTGTGTAAGAAACATTTACTTCTTAGAAATCCTAAGCCATTCCTTACAAAGCTTATAACCCTATTCAAGCATTTTAATTAATTCCTTGAATTAAAGCTGAAAACAAAGTAATACATTCAAATGAAATATTTGAAGACAAATGATAACACCATTAGTATTCATCATTCATAACTTATAAGAAACATACATAGAAGAGTATCTGCTTCCAGATTAATATTTTCTCTGATATAAGTAATTTCTATAAAACTTATTTAAGATCACTACGTACATGATCTCACATCCAAGACAAATTACTGGTCTATTTCCAGTATTCTATTCTAAGTGCCTTTTCCTGAACTTAGTTTTTTACCTAGAACCCTATTTTGACTTCAGAATTCGACCCTTGTAATAAGCCCTAAAATCCCTTTTATAGAATAAGAGTGAAACAAGCATTAGGCTTAATTGCATTTACATTTCATTTCATTTGCACCAGAATTTGAGATATTCTTAGTTTGTTACATGCAATCATTTGAGGAAAATGGAAGAGTAAAAGACCACATTCCATATTCCCTGAATGAAGACACACCAACTCCTTGAAAGGAAGAGTTTGTTGTAATCATGTTGAATCCTCATCCTTGTTGACCAAAGAAGATTCTCCAATAGCAGCTCCAGCACAAAATTTTATATTTTCTGGAAACAACATATGCGTCGTCAAGGTTAACTAGTCTGACACTTCTACATACCGGCTTGAAAACATTCCACCTCAACACATGAAACAAGAAATCACATGAGTGTTGAATAAGAAAATACTAACAAAAAGGGCATGGTTTCATCAAAAAAAAAGAGGGTGTAATCATCACTCTGAATCATCGATTTCAGAGGATACTCGCCCATGTTTTGCTCGTGGTGGGACTGGAGAAATTGTCACCACCTCCTTGTCAGAATTCACTGATAGTACTAGGGAGAGGGGATAATAATCATCCTCTAGATCAGTGTCTCCCTCACTATCTGAAGGGTTATTAGAAACCTCACATGGTGAGTTACACTCCTTCGGATAGGCCTTACAGTGCTCACTCTCTCTCCTTGCCTTCTTTTTATATTTCACCATCCTCTTCTCTCTGTGTTTGACTAATTCTTCTGAAACTATATGCTCTTGTGGGTGGTAATTTTCCTTGGTACTATACTCCTTTAATTTCTTGAGTCCTATTCTTCCTTTTGGCATATTAGGAGCTCCATGTATTCCACTTTCATTCTGAAGATCTTCCTCAGACTCCAATAAATTCAGCTTCTTAGACTCTGTAATCATCATGGCAGACCTACTTGCCTAGAATGTCCACACACTTCTCAGAAGAATTCAATTCCTACACACTTCTTTATCAGCCTTCGACCCTCATTCATTGCAAAATGAATTATGGCGAAGAAGATCAACAAGCAATCTGTATTAAATAGGAAATTTGAAGCATGCAAAATTAATGACTTGAAAACTCCTCACGCGAGAGTTGATAACTTAATATCTCGGTATTGAATTTAAGCAGTTGATGTTAAAAAATTTAAAACTTCATCCATGGTGATTTGAGGCTTGTTTTTTATGTCCTTAGAAACTTTCTCATAGAAAACAATGATTCTAGCTCAAGTGTTGTGATCTATCAATCATCATGTATCACCAACCTAATCTGTGCTTTCATTAATATCGGTGAGGTACATAAGATTAGTTTTTTCTTAGAGGGAAACTTTCTCTATACACTTCATTGCTTCATCGCTGATCCTCCCCAAATTTTGATGAAATTATTTATGTGGTGATCTTTAGTCCATTGGATTATCTTGCTTTAAAACTTTATCAATGGTTCCTCAGTCCTCTTGTTGCTTTCCTTTTTGCTTTATGCTAAGTCTTTAGGATTTTCCATGTATTAACCATCGTTTGTCACTGATTTACTTTATCTTTTCCCAACTCTATCAATGATGTAGAAATCCTTGCAATGATCTTTAGCCCTTGGTTTTATGGCCTGACCTTTGGTCACATTCATCCCTCTGTCGCACATCGCTAATTCAAACCTTGCACCGAGGCTTCTATCTATGATGGGAGATGTTGTGATAGCATCAGATTTGGACACGTACAACCTGCATAAAAAAAATGGCACAAAAGACATCGCTCATAGGATCATATCACATTTAGCAAAAGAAAAACCTTTTATAGGACACCCATCGCTTATCACTAATTCAAAACTCAAGTTCTAAAATAAGTCCACGATGAGCGATGATCGGTATAACATAAGGCCTTTGTTCATCACTAATTTTCCTCATATATTTTGCAAGAAATTAGTGATCAGAAGATTTAAAACATTTATAAGGTCCATCGCGTATTGCTGATGTCAGACTTTACATTCAAAACATATTTGCAATCAAGCGAGATACATGAAATCACATCACATCGCTCATCGTTGTTCCAAGTTTATCTTTTTATGGCCATCCACGATGAGTGATAAGAACATAAAGCTAGAAGCATCGCTCATCGCTATTACAAATTTGAAAGCTCAAAAGCTATTAGCGATGAGTGACATTAAAGGAAAACATCATTCCATCACTCGTCACTAATTGAAGGTGTGAACCTATGAATGAATCAGCGATGAGCGATACAACTAGGAGGGCCATCGGGATTTAAGTGAAAATTTTAAGCACGTGTTCATTAGTTGTTCATAATAAAGGGGACTCCCTAGGATAATAATTGACTTGAAAATTTCTAAGTCAAGAAATGCAAAGGATGTAAATGCCAAAAGATCCTTACTCAATTTTATAAAATAGAAAGGTCTGGACTTAAGTTTGAAGGACCGGTTACCGGGTGACAATGAATGACCAAAGATGCATTAAAATAACTAATGGGTAATAGGGAGTCAATGGCCAAATAGAACCCTGTAAGCCTTTGTAGATAGCAACCCTTAAACTCTCAAGATAACTCCCTACATCTAAATGCAATAAGGGTTTAAGATGGAAAGAAAAATTTTGAGGGTTCCAGATTGACACAGATTGGTGACATCGAAAGATCTCCATTTAGGGTTTTAACTAGTCCCATGATAACTTATAAGAACTATGTGCTAGGAAGCTTCTTTTTGTGAAGATCTCCTAAGGCAACGGTGAACCCTGGAGCCAATATTTTTTATTGTGAAGTCCTTCTAATTAAGGGATCGCTTATCGCTAATGATTTTTGAATTCTTAAAGTTGTAATAGCGATGAGCGATGACCTTTGGATTTATGATCATATTTTCATCACTTATTGCAAATGTGTTATGAAGAGATTGTTTTAAATCAGCGATGAGCGAGGAGATGAGTTTCCAATTACATCGCATCTGGCAGATTTTTTTTGAGCGCTAAGTTCTTGATTAGCGATATGCAATGTGTAATAATATTAGGATAATCTCTCATCGCTAATTGCTTGAAAACCTTATGAGGAGGATTAGCGATGAGCGATATGGTTCCTTTTGAGAAGGTTTCTCTCGCTAACTTGAATACATATTATTTGCGATATCTTTTTGTGCCATTAATTGTTTATGTAGTTGTACATGTCAAAATATAGTGCTTTCATCTCTTGTCGCTGATAAAAGCCAAGGTGCAAAGTTGAATTAGCGAGGAGAGATGGAGATGAACATGATCAGGAAACTAGCCACAGATCTAAGGGCTAATATTTTATCGCATAGAACACTTGCATCACTGATAAAGCTGGACAAGAATGAAGTAAATCAGTGACTGGCGACAACCACTACATGAAGAGGCAACATGGAAAAATCATGAGGATTTCGTATAAAGAAAAAGGGAAGGTTGTGAGGTGAATCAATAACCATTGATATAGTTTTAAAGCTGAAGGATCAATGATCAAGGTTTAAAACTGAATGACTAATTGTTAGTTCACTTGTGCGAGCTTAGTATCGACTATTAATGGTGACATACTCCCCTCTTTGCCGTAACAGAAAGTAGATATCTGGTTTATCGTGCATCCTAATTTTTTTGCTAATAGAAAGAATACCAGAAGTAGAAGAATTTGTGAGGCAAGCTCCAAAAGTTATCAACAACCAGAGTGACACTGCTTTCACCCAGGTAAGCAAAATTAATATATCCTTCTAATTGAAGTAGTGAAGTGAATACCCTAGAAATTTGATAGGAAAATTGGGAGAATTAGCAATTTTTTCAATTTTGGTAGTTTCAATTTGGTGATTGAGCACTGCCTAAATTGTGAAGAAAGGTGTCCTATTCAATAGTAGTGTTTTGTCCTATCATAATTGTGAAGGGTTTTATTTGGCCATAAGAAATTGTAAACCCTAGTTTCCATTTGCATTACAAGCATGAGTGACCTAGAGCCTAGTGAATCTAATGTTAGACCGGAAAGGAAATAGAAGTACAGAAGAGGGTGAAAAGACTTAAAACTCAACATGCTTTAGCTGAAATTAATCCTAAGCTAGTGACTGTCTAACCCTTCACCAAATACTCCTGCAACCTCCACTAGGTATAGAAGTGCAAAGAAAGAAACAAAAAAAATTATGCAAGAGGCCTCTGGAGGTGTCAAAGAAGGAGGGTTAGGAATTGGTAAAAGGCCCACATGACAAGTTACTGTGACTACTAGGCTAATTGATAATGTTGGAAAAATTAGTGAAAAACCCCAACCCTAGAGTGGATGGCAATTGTTTCGGTATGCTTTCAATAGGAAAAATTCTAGTAAGCCTACATGCTATTTATGGAGGTTGAACCTTGGAAGGTTGGGTGTTCAGAATGTGTTTGTAGAAGTTAATTTAATGATGGAGCTAGCAAGGCACTATGACCCTACTGAGAAGACAATCAAAAGTGAGAATGGTGATATAGTTCTAGAGGTGAAAAAGGATAAGATGATAGATGTATTTGAGTTAAATCTCAATTACACTAAAAAGTTCAAACTACCTGACTTGTATGTTGAATATGAAAAGAGAAAATTTTCATTTAAAGAAGTACTACTTGTATGACATAGAAGGACCAGGGAAAGATTTACTACTAAGGATGTTGAGCCTTTTGAGTGTGAGGAATTTGAAGATTATTTCAAAAACACTTATTATTGTTTAAATCAATTACTGGCTCAAGATTTTGAAGTTAGGATAGCTCCTGATTTACTGGTGATGGTGGCAGATATACAAGACTATAATTGAAACACTGGTTTTGATTATGCTAACTTTTTTTCTAAATGAATGCATGAGGACTTTCTCAATTTGAAAAAGGAGGTGCTCCTTTTGTGTTTTCCCCATTACTCTTTATTGATACATATGCTCATATGGGAAGGTGATTATGAGTGGAAAAGGAAATTAAATCTAAAATTTCAGGACAATGAGAATAATGTTATCCTTGTACAAATGTGGACATACATTTGGGATCAAGATTGCTCCAATTCCAACTACATCTTGTTTGAAAATGTTGTAAGCTATGGTATCTTAGAGTCATTGGGTGTAGCACCTAGATTCATACTTTCTCCAGAAATTAGAAGTCTTATGTGCCCAAAGGATGTAGCAAGCTCTAAAGCAACACACAATAGGGCTAACTAGTTTCTACATTTTGAGTACACTTTGATTAGGGCTTATGGAGCTAAAGTGGCACCTCATTGTCTACCCTTGTATGTCTTAGAAAGATTGGATTTCATGGAGCTCATGTGGAAAATTGGTGTTATGGATTATGAAATGTTTAGAAAGGTTAGAAAGGGAACTGTAATACATCCCCAATTTACTTTTGCTTATTTCAAGATTACTGCCCCTGAGGGGTATGAAAAATTGGGCATTATGGTGAATAATCTAAGAATGCCTATCAATGAGATTAGATTTTTTGATCCAGAAGGATTTTTGGTAGGAAGAAGAAGACAAAAGGGCTTAGGCATCATACATAATGAATTCTTCTATAGAGATGATGTACTAAGAAATCTGACAAGTGATGAGGCTATCATGGCTAGGAAAAGAGAATGGATGACTATGACTAACCTTGAGGAGAAGATTATTTAAAGGAATGCCTTCTACATTAGTCTGTACAATGTAATTGCAAACCCCTAGGAGAGGGCCTTTACTATGATAAGGGATTGTCAATCTAGTGAGTTTCAGGTGAAGGTAAAGGAGGCTGTAGACAAAGCCAAAGTCCTCATAGAACAACAATGACATCACCAAGCTATGGATATCCCAGAACAACCTGTAGATGTCCAAGAGGTCAAGGAGGAACAAATGGTAGAACATGTGCCAAAAAATGAGGAGGTGGAGTATAAATTTCCACTTCCTCATATTGAAGAAACTCACAGTTTAGATGTTCCTCTTGATAGGATTGTCAAGTGGCAGTATGACAAAGAAAATGATGATGATCCTAGGATTAGGGAGTGTGATGAGTTTTTGGCTGATGATAAATTTGTACACACCAAATAATTTCAGGAGTTTATGATTCAATAGTGGAGTAAGGAAACAAAAGATAGACTTGAATCAACCCAAGTCAATGCTAACCCTTCTCACCAGGAGGAACCTGAGAAAGCAGAGGAAGAGAAAATTAAGGCTGAAATTACAGCTATTACTCCCACTGAAGCTCGAATATTTTTTAAAGATAGTGGAATTATTTTGTTACTAGGATGTACTATCACTGCTGCCATAGCATATGATGCAGTTAGGAGAGATCCTAAAGCTTTTATATCTAAAGATCAATTTGAGGATAAAGTATTTGGTTCTGGATATAGTCCAAAGTTGCATACTCTTGCAATTTGGTCTATGGCACCTAATACTAGTAAACATGAGGTTGCTAGGCCTATTGAAGAAGTTATTGGTTCACTAGTGGTCGAGAGAGATACTGACATAACTCCAATCCAAGCAGCTGAGTTGATTGCACATGCTGCAATGCTTAGTGTGGATACTGCACATATTTCTTAGAAAAAATATGAATCCTTGGTTAAGGAATATAATAAGGCCTTGAATGAACTAAATCAAATGAGAGCTACTATTCAGTCTACTCATAAAACAATGACTCAACCTTCTTCTTCTTCTTCTTCATTTGATATGTTTACAGAGGATAGGGAGACTTTGGCCCTAAGAATTGATGATTTAAAAGGAAAGTTAACTGCTAAGAAGGAAAATGTCAAGCAGGCCAAATTGGAAAAAGTTAGGGTGGCCAATGAAAATTTTGAGGATGTGCTGAAGCATAGGGTGACCAAGTTGGTCCACAGGGATAATGATGTCTGGGCCACGTATAAGAATATTCATGAGGAAAATACAAAGTATCTGCAAGTACAGGAGGCCTTTAGGAATGAATGGAATAATTGGATTGCTAGGGTAAATACTTTGAAAGAAATGATGCCAAAAATGAATGAGGATCCTGAGGCACCCACAAATATTCCTGACATCTTGAAAACTATTGAATCAATAAATAAGATAACTACTTTCCATAGAAAGTTGGGTATATAGCTCCAAAGTAAGTTGAAAATATTTAAGGAGATGGAGGAATGTGGTATGCCTCAAATATTGAATCCAAAAGGAGAACAACATCCATTTGAAAACTGGAAGACATATTTGTGAGGAATGCTTGGAGTGGCTATGATGACCTTGTCTGTCACTGATTACATCTTGCTCAATTCAAATACTGACACAATGGTGGAAATTGAATAAAAAATGGATATGTTTGTTAAGGAGGCCAGGATTTTAATTGATGCAAGGTATTCTCAGTACATTACCAAGGTGCAGGATTTGTTGAATATTAAATTTCCCATTGAGGAGGAATACAACACTTGGTTGGAGAAATACACAGAGTGAATCTATGTGTGGATCATTGAATAAGGAGAATAATGTGCAAGAGAGGAATAATACATAGCCCGAATATAGTACATATTAGGATTTTTGTATAACATGGTAGAATATTATTCTCTCCTTAATTTCAAATGAATAGCACGTGGTGCTCATGTGGATTAAATTTTTTTGACTCTTTTTTGCTTTCCTTGCCTTGCTTCATAAGTTTTGTTGTTTTGATTCTCCCACAGTTGGCATTTTGAACACATGGGGAATATCTTGTAATTGTTGTAACAAACTAATGATGTCTTTTGAGGTGGGACCTGTTTTCCACAAAGAGTTGAGGTTAATTTTGCCTCATGTTTATTTGCTCCACCAAAAGACTCAAGTATAACCGAAAGGGGAATATTGTTGCAAGTGGTCCAATGGGATCATGACATGTGTGCTATCTAGTCTGAGGGTTGTTTGCTCCTTCATCTCTATAAGAAGGAATTCAGGACCAGTAGCACTAGAGTTGAAAAATTTAAATTTAATATTTTTAGTTTGTCAAGATAATACAAAGCAAGTTTTAGAGTCTTTGTTTTAAGTTTCTTTTGGAGTTCATGCTTATGCATGTAAGATTGATAATGATATAACATTTATAATACAGAGTAATATCGGTTTCATGGTTATTATCTCTCCTTGTATGTGTGTTATGAGTTATGATTGAAAGTAATCAAATATTTATTTGATTTGTTTCTATCATTATTTGATGGATGTTTAGTTTCATGCTTTCTTATTGATTCAATGAATTGATGTAAGTGCTTGTATGAGATTGATAACTTATAAGAACTATGTGTTAGGATATTTGTAAGAAGTAATAATCCTGAACGTCACAGAGGAATGTTGTAATGCAATATTTCTTGGGGTTATAGGTGCTATTGTCTAAATTGTTATCAAGTTATATAGATTGGTATTGACTTCGTGCTTGGGATAAAGACATTGGCTCATGCGGCGTATTTGTGTTAGATTTACAGTGTTGATTCACTAACTACTCAATCTTTTTAAAATTAAGGGAATACTATTGTTGTTGTTTTTGTGTTCGAAGTCTATTCTATCATACTTGATACATATAACATTGATGTGTAAGCTGCCAACTTACTTGATGTATATAATTGAGTGGTATCATGAGAGATATCTGTTATTGACAATGTATTTGATTGCAATTGTGAAAAGTATTTAGGTATACATTGCGGGATCACCCTCTCGAGTTTTATAGAGCCCAAAGAGTAGGAATAGAAGTTTAGCAACCTCTATTCATTCGTTGGCCAATCCCTTTGGAATTACTGATAATTGGAGATGGAAAAATCCATAGGTATTTTTGAAGATCAGTTTGGTTCTTAAAAAAAATAACCAACAAAGAGATTGATTGAACAACCTATGATAAGATTAATCTCTTGATAGATCACGAGGCTAAAGTTTGATAATTGATATTGCGCGAGTGATTAAGCAGTGATGTACATTTGATGAAAATGCATAGTTAATGGGCGTAACTAAAAAATTGATGTAAATGATCAGTATAGCCAAGTTGATAAGCTAATTAAGTTGATTGAGATCATTAAGCTAATTGAGATTGATGCTAGCACAAAAAAATGATTGATACAATGATTAAATGATCAAGGAGTAGATTGATTGATTTGGATTAAAAGAAAGGTATCGGTTAGATAAATCGATTAATCATTCTTTGAAATAAGGAGCATGAAGAAAATGAAATGATAAAGGAAATGGATGATGGAAGAAATGATAGATGAAAAATAGATATGCAGGAAATGGAGGTGATTAAGCTTCTTGTGCTTTACAGAGTGCTTTATCATCATAGAGCTTATTATGTTGCAAATTAGTATAAGCGTCTATATAACATGAACTTCTAGATGACCTAAATACTATTTGCATTTTTATTTAGTAGTGAAGTATAAGAATCTAGGTATAAGGACCTTAGATGACCTAAATACTTATTGCATGGAAGACACTATCAAGCAAGGAATGCTCTCATCCATAGTAGACTCATAGGCCCTCGATGGTTTTAGAAAACCATGTCCTAAGACGAGCCATCCTGTGAATAAGAAACAATCCACAAACAACAAACAAGTGAACATGCCCCATCCTCACCTCTCTAGTCCAAGAAATCCTCTAGAAGCTAAAAGACATGCCAACAAAGATAAAATCATAAAATAATCAAAGACTAACAAACAACCAAGCATCACACTTCAAGGTAGAACTGATTCTTGTTACGGTTTATGCATTTGATTGGATTTGAAAGAGGGATTGATAGGTATGGTATAATGTTTGCTTGATTGTCAATTGTAGCGTGTTTTGATTTTGTTGAAGTTCAAAGCTATGTGGCGATCTGAAAGTGTCACTGTTTTTTGGAATTTTTGATTTTTTTGGGTTTTGGAATATTTGATTTTTTGGATTTTCTAAATTTTTTATATTTTTGGATTTTTTCAGGACATTTTATGATTTTTATGTATTTTTTAGGACATTTTATGATTTTTTAGGGATTTTTTCAAGACATTTTATTATTTTTATGGATTTTTCAGGACATTTTAGGATTTTTAGGATTTTTTTAGGACATTTTATAATTTTTTATGATTTTTTTTAGGACATTTTATGATTTTTTTGGATTTTTTTAAGACATTTTACATTTTTTTTTATTTTTTTAAGTTTTAAAGATGGAATGAGATGCAATGTGATAGATGAATGATTGAAGAAACTAGATGCCCCACACTAGATGTAGTGCAACCATGGATAAATGATAGACCAAAATGAAAGATTCACTACAAAACATGTCACACCATAAGGCATGATGATGGTAAGTACTTAGGATCACTGATTCCTCTAAGTAAGATAAGATTGATGATTGTTGATGTGTGATTGACAAAATATATGAGGATTGGATAATGTTTTACAACTAGGCTCAAATATGATTTGCATGATAAGATTCAAGATTGCAAAGGTACATGATGGCCCACCCTAGGGTAGTGTAATCATGGATAAATGATAAGGATGTGAACTATGATGGAATGGTAATGCATAAGGATATGAAAGGAAATCCAAAGCATGCATTTGTAATTTTTTCCCTAATCTCATTAAGAACAAAGGAAGGAAATGGGACATGGATTTTGATAAGCTAGGAGATATGGAATGGAAAAATGTAAGGATAAGGATAATGAATAGAATGATGAAGATCAACTAGATAAGATATGGACAGAATGCCTAAGTATTTTTCCCCTATTCCTCATCAAGACCAAGGAAGGGAAGAAAGGATGTATTTAGATAGAATGATGGAATATGGATAAGGTGAAGGATATGGTATATGATGTTCAAGAAGATCCTTAACCTTGTCAAGATCAAAGGTGGAAATGTGAGGAATGAATAATAAGATGGATGAAACTTCCCCCCAAGTGTAAATTTCAAGAGGAATATGGAAGATAGGATATGGATAGGGATAAATGAATATGGAAGGTAGTATATGCATGCTAGGAAGATGGAGGAAGGACTCAAGCATCAAGTTTCATGGCTAATATCCCTTGAATATGTGCTCTAATAAACCATGGAAATGAGAATTAGCCTCATAAATGTTGGTAGATTAATGGTATGATGGAAGAAGCTAAGGACTTATGCAAAGGTTTGAATTAAAGGAGGATAATGGGGGATGAATGTTGGATAATGTATAGGAGGTTGGAAGGCTCTAAAAGAGGCTTGGTATGTTCTTTGTAATCAACAACATAAGGGCATGATGGACTTTGACTTAGAAATATAGTATCAATAGGTTGTGGACCACATGATGGAGTTGGAGGAATAGGCATGGCATTCAAAGGCTCTTTGGTAAGCTCATTAATGGGTGCTTGACATGGGGATGGTCTATTCCGTGCTAGTAGTCTCTGGAGAAAATCATCAAAGGATTCTTTGGTTAATGGATTAGAGCTTGTGAAGTTGGATGATGGTGTTGGTGTAGGACTAGTATGCTTTGAGATAGGCATTTTAATAGATGGTGATGGAGGACTAGTAGATGGAGTGGTGTATGATTCCAAACTTAAGGTGGTATTTTCCTTGTCAATAGTATCATCAAGATGACCTAAGATTTCTACAAAGTTCTCATCATCACTAGGATCTACAAAGTTCTCATCATCACTAGGAGAAAATTTTGACCCACCTCGAAGGATATATGGTTTTGGATGATCTTCATGATTAGGTGAAGGGGCTCCTCGAAGTATGACCTTGGGCTTGTGACTAGGATTGTTAAGGATTAGGACCATTTTAGAAAATTATTGACTAGGATTAGGGTGATGATGATGATGTGGAATGATTAGATTGGATGAATTTGATTGATTAGGATGAAATTGATTGGAATGTGATTAGAAAGACAATGATTAGGATGATTAGAATGATATGTTTATGTGTTCGTGTTTATAGCTTGATATGGAAATTTACAAATAAATGATTACAAATGTACACACATGAATCACACACAAGACACATAAGAAAGTTTGCATTTGAAATTATGAATGTGATGATTAAGCACACACTTGAAGAAGACACATCAACAAGTCCTAGAACTAGTCAAGTGGGTATGTCCAATTAGGTATCAAGATAGGATGCATGAGGTTTACTAGGGATAATTTGATAGCAAAATCTTTCCACACAGTTGAGAGAAAGGGGTAACCCACCCTTCACCTTCACTTCCCAATGGTATAAAGTTCTTTGGAGCTTAGCCAAGAGTGACAAGATTTTAATTCCCAAAGGAGTGTGTATTTAGATTCACACTTCAATTGAGGGAATCCTTTGGAGGGGTGTGTGCTCCAAGCAAGCCTCCTAAGAAGGGTATGACAAAAGTGAAACAAGTGAGGTGGGAAAGCACACATGCACTTGATTCACACTCGTAGTTGGTAATTTCCCTTAGAAATGAAATGTGTAGAAGAAAACAATGGAAGCACTCATTCTTTTTAGATCCCAAATCAAGATGTGATGGAAGACAATGGTTAATTTTAGACCCAATTTTTGATATGTAATTGAAAAAAAGATTCATTTTAAGAGCCCAAATCCAAATTTGTGACAAAGAAGATTAATGAGAACTGAAAGAATAGAAGGAATGCACCTAAATTTTTTGCTTCCAATCTGTTGTGTATGATTGATCCTGATGTTGTTCCAGCTCCCTAGATGCACCTACAAGCCACCAAATTAGAAAACAATAAGTAAACTTGCATAGAAAAATGTGATATGAAAAAGATGAAGTCTGATAAAATCTTATTAAGATGACCTTATACAACTGAATAGATTGCATAAACACAAAATCTAAATTATAATTTTAATCTAATCTAAAAAACAAATCTAAATTAGAATTTTAATCTAATCTAAAAAGTAAATCTAAATTAGAATTTTATTCTAATCTAAAAAACAAATCTAAATTAGAATCTTAATCTAATCTATAAAAAAAATCTAAATTAGAATTTTTAATCTAAAAAAAATGTGAAATCTAAATTAGAAATTTTTAATCTAAAAAAGTAAAAAATCTAAATTAGAATTTTTTTTTATTAGAAACTTTAATCTATAAAAGTAAAAATATAAATTAGAAGCTTTAATCAAATGTTATGAAGTCGAATATTATGAATCCAAACAGTGAAAGAACATTATTTTAAGAGTAGTGCATTCAACATCATCTTTGTTCAAAAATTAGATTGCAAAATATGACGTGTGATCCAAAATTTAAAACCCGCAATCACTGTAATAATCCACTTGCAAAACTTGACAAACATGGGTTAGCCAAACACAAATTTTTAGAACAAAAACCTGCAAAAACGTATGATTAGATTAAGAGACGTCGGGTTCACCATTTTGTTTATGCTGAAAACTGTAAAAGTGAATGATTTAATCTATAAATTCAAATCAAAATTTCAGCATATCATCAATAAAGCCTTTCTAAATGAATACAAATGCAAAATGCAAACTAAACTACAGAAAACTAAAATAAATGCATTCAAAGGAAAAGCAGCTGCATTTTTTCCTATTTCACCATGATTCTTGATTTATGCATTTGATGCTCTCATATTTTTATGAGCTCAAGTGCAATAAGAAGCTATGATGAGTGGAAGAGAGATTGAAAATTGAATTTTGAAATAAAAATGTGTATCCCAAAAAGTGAGAAGGAGGAGGTTTTTATAGATGAATGCATAATGTGAAAATGAGAAATGAGAAATGAGTGGAGTGATTTATGCCATGATTCTTGTTTGGAAGCTCAAAATGTGCAATTTTGAGCTAATTCCATGGAAGTTGATTTATCAATTTTAAATTATTTAATGAAATATATGAATGCATTTTAATGATTAATGCAAATGGATAATCATGCAAATGATCAAAGTGAAATGATTTATGCAAATGGATGGATTAATGGATTTATAAAAGATATGCATATGAATATGATGATGAATGGAAATATTTAATGTATGAGTATAATGATTATTCATGTGTAATGTATTTAAGCGATTATAGATTAAAGATTAATGAAATGGATGAATTAATGATTTATGAAATGGGATAATGAAATATGCAAATGGATAAATAATGGATAAATGACTAAATGATTATGTAAATGGATTATGGTTATGAATAAATGCTTATAATATTTTAATGGTTTTATGGAGATATGATTATGTAGATGATCAATTAAAATATGCAATGGATAAAAATGATTAAGAGGATATTTTTATGCATCTACATCTGGGACCATTAGAATAAGATCAATGGATGACATTAAGTAACGTAGCCACATCTTGACCACTCTCTGTGCACCTGTGTTGGTTCATTTCATATTACTTTAAAACACATGAGCTAGTGGGTGATGGCCACATGTCATGTCTAGCAGAGGGACCAGTGTTTCCAAAAGGCTATTGGACGCAGCTTAGAGAAATATCAACGATGGAAACCACATCATGTGTTATCATCAGGATAGTTCCCTGCACACCCGCTTGTTTTGTGCATCAAGGAGAGATGACCACACAGGCTAGCGGACAAGGCAACATCTGTCACTTTTTGTGGGACCCGCCAGTTTTTGAAGATGAAAATTGCTTCATAAGAAAGGAGATTGACAGTTGATGGTGGGTGACATGGGTCAATCCTGACCGCTCCTTGCCATCTCATGAGGGGACCACTTGTGTCCCATGTTTTTCAGCGAGCAAGTGGGCAAGTGCCATGTGGACATTCTAAATGCTTCAATGGACTTTAGTAGAGTTGGAATGCTACTAAATTTAGTTGAGATAGCACTGTGATAAAAATGGTGCCATTTTTGAGATTATTCTTTAAGGCACATGTTTGGGATTTTAGTCGATAATTCTGACAGTTATTGATACGTGTGGGAAGGTGAAAATAAAGCAAGGTAGGGTACAGACCAATATTCTGAGATCAAATAAAGATCACTCCACACTATTTTTCTATGAAGAGATACAAGTGTATTAACTCCCACGGGTGAGTGGGTAACCATGGCATGGTAAGTTTTAATTGATGCTAAGTATGTGGTAAAAATATGTGTACAGAGTGGATGCATATCTACTTGGGGTTTTTCTGATTAGGGAAAGATATTAATAGCACACAATTAAGCTTTATCATGATTGGTTACATCGGTGATAACTATTCATTGATTTATTTTTAAAAACATGATCAATGGTTGAGATTTTAAAAAATCAAAGAAGTCTGTTGTCAACTCGTGCACATAAGGTTTTCTTGAGTATTAATGGTTGGCACACTTGCATGGATTGATATAATGAGGACCAATGGCCATATTTTTCATTCAAAAATTTCATTCATAGACAGACAATTGAGTTTAGTCCAAGAGTAGAATTGGTGATAGTTTTCTGAGTCTACTTGTTTTGGTTATTGAGAAGATGAGTAAGGCAGGTGAGTCTGTCAAGCCAATACAGAGGTCTAGGAGATTGAGTTTGTTGGAATCTAAGGAAAATTATCCTAAGGACGAGATTGAGACAAAGGGAGATCCTAAAACACCAAAGGGTAGAAGGGAACATAGGAAATTCAAGAAATATGGTGTAAGGAGCAATTATCGCCTGAGAAGCCAAACCGTTTCAAAAGAACTGGTCAAGTTTAAAGGGAAGGAGTTAGTTGAATATGATAAAAAGGAAAAGAAGAAGTGCAAGTACTGTAAGGCCTATTTGGGGAAAAGTAATTCTCCTGTTAAGGTTTATGATAGCCCTTCAGATGGTGGAGGTGACACTGATTTAGAATGTAACTATTATCTTGTTTCCTTTGTACCTTCTAAAGACTTTGATGAGGAAGTGGTGACGATTCCTCCAGTTCCACCACGAACAAGACGTGGGTGAGCATACTTTGATTTTGATGACTTAGAGTGATGTTTTTTCCCCATTTTTGTTTTTGATGACACCATAGCCACCTTGTTAGGATCGTCCTTTTCAACATATTTGTGGTATTTTTGTTTTTAGTGCTGATGTGGAAATTTTTTAGGCTAGTGTGTTGGAGAAGTTCCAGACTTCCTAACTTTAATGACATGTATACTTTTCCTAGGAATTATGCAAATTTTTTCTTGGGCTACAAATGGAGAATCTTCTTTGGTCAATAGGGACAAGGTGATGCTACTCCAACAACAAAGTTTTCCTTTTAAGGAGCTGACATGTCTTCATTCAAAGGATGTGGAGTTTGGTCATTTACTCTTCCATTTTCTGCAATGATTACATGTAACTAATTGAGGAACATCTCAAATTATAGTGCAAATGATATTCAAATGAAATTAAATGTAAGTGTAATTGAGCCTGATGCTTGTTGCTCCCTTTTTCTATAAAAAGGGATCTCAGGGCTCATTACATGGGTTTGATTTTTTAGGTCTCAAAATGGTCTAGGTGAAGAGCTAAGTTCAGAAAAAGGAACTTTGGTAGAGAATATGGATGAATAGAATATTAGATTGTCTTGGGTATGAGTCATGTATGTAATAGTCTTAAATTGGTTTTATAGAAGCTACTGATATCGAAAAAAATCTTAGTTCAAAAAAAAATACTCTCCTACGTATGTTTCTTACAAGTTATAAATGAAAATATCAATCATGTTCTCATTTTTCATCAGTTGTTCCATTGAATGTATGATTTTGTTTTAGCTTTAACTCAAAGAGTTGATTAAACGCCTGAAGAGGGTTATAGATTTTTAAGGAATTGCATAGGATTTGGTAAGAAGTTATTGTTTTAGGCATTGTGAGTTTTCATACTACAAAGTATTATGCAAATAGACCACCAATTTTTGAATTAAATTGCTTATATATTATTGGTTCTTGCATATTTGACTCCATTGTCACAATTGATGAAGCACTGGTCCATTTGTTAGATAACCTTGAATAAAAATGAGCTATTGGTATACCTGACCATAGATTTAAAATACAAAAAAAATTCATTTAAAAATATTTTCAATTATAATGTATGGGTTTGAAATACCCCTTATTCCTAGCAAATGATTAGCAAATAGATAATAATTTGCTCAAAAGATCTACAAAATATTCAGTGAAGTGTATTTATTTGCAATAAGTAGGAAAATATATGTGTATGAATGTGTTACCAACTAGATATACATCATTTGAACACAATAAGGAACACCCTCCTAGGTCTCATAGAGCTTGAAGTGTAGGAGTAAAGACTTCAGAATCCTTTACTTGTGTTGGCCACTAACCTTGAAGTTTCTTAACCATAAGGGTTGGCTACCCTTTGGAGAAATTCAAGGTTCTACTAGAAAAATCACCAATAGAAATGGTGACTCTACTAGGGAATAAATTTGAATCTCTAGTTGCAAATTGATATTTCACAGAGTCATAACAATTTGGTGAATATGAACATTTGGCTTAGATAGTGAGAAATTTTCAAACCTAGAAGTGGTTTTGTTGCAACAAATTTGAAAGAATTTTGGTGTGACTCTATTGTGGGAGAAGAACCAGAATGAAATTTATCTTTCAAGGAGCTTCATACTGCTTAAAGTTTAGTCCTCTATAAAGAGAAGTGGTGACTTTGTCCAAAGAACCTACTAAAGATTTGAAGAAAATCTCATATCTACAAAAAAATTTAGTCAAGAAGAAAGGTTAGCAACTGCTCCAAGTTTCAAGGTATTCTCATAAAATTAAAGAAAGTATTACTATGTTTGAAAGAAGTTTATGAGAATTCTTCATGTTTGAAAGAAATTTGGTTCCCTATTAAGTGAATAAGCATTAAGAAATGAAAATGGTAGTAGCATTTTTACATACTTCTAATGTGCAAATGGAAGTTTCTGTATTATGGTGAAGAAGTATGTTTATCTTCAAACTTTTCCCATCAAGAAAGTCTTAAGAAAATTGAGATAGAAATTTGCATTTATAAAAGCTTAAGATTATGTGGTAAATGAAGTTTGAATTACCTTGTGAAATTGCAAAGTTGATAGGAAAGAGTTTATAAAGGTGTAAGAAAGTATATTATAAATATATGCATCTTTGTATGCTTTCTAGTGTAATCATGTTTTGTAATCAGCTTCAGTCATGTTGTAAGAGAAGTTTTAACTTTGAAAGATATAGAGCCATCAATTTAAGTGGAATTAATGATTACCCAAATATTATTCCACCTGAAATCAAAGATAAGTTACCAAAATTCAGTGGTACAAAGTATGAATCAACAAATAAGCATCTACAAGAATTCAACAATTTAATGGATGACTATGAGGTAGATCATGAGGATGTAATTATGAGATTATTTGTTCAATCTTTGAAAGATGTAAGGGACTAGTTATTTGACTTAACAACCTACTTTGTTTATTCTTAGAGTGAGTTCAAAGTAGTGTTCATAGAGAAATTCAGTGAAAGAATTAATGCTAGTTCCATGATCCAAAATTTTATGAGCATTGAGAAGGAAGATGACGAGTTGGTTCCAACATTCAATCAAAGATTCACTAAAATATTAAGGGATATTCCTAAGGTCTTGAGATTAAGTGATGCAGTATGTCTGGTTGTTTATTTGGGATCTTTTGATAATGAGATGAGTTATATGTTGAGAGATAAGGATCCTAAAAATTTGCATCAGGCCTATGGTATAGCCATGAACATTGAAAACAACCAAAAGTATGGGATGCAAAGAAGTTATTTAAATACAAATGTTTTCTGCCCTGAGGTACCAAATGTTGATGAAAGGTGTAATGCATAAATTAAAGATGAATTTCAAAGCACCTACACCCCTATTGTTTCAGCTTGCACATCATTCCATAACAAGGATCACATAGAGCCCCAAAGAAATAATCAAGAAGTTGCATGCATCTGTGATCCTATAATATTTGTTCAATCCCTCTCCTGCATAAGAAGACATGAAGAAGAATCATCATATGATCTTTATGCAAGGGTTATGGGTACTTTGTCTTTAATTCCTAAATTTCATAGACTTGAAAAATTAGAATGCATTGATTTATTTTATGAATCTTATGAACCAAGTTTGAGTGCTTTGCCAAAGGAGTTGAAACTTGTTGAGCTGGACCAAGTGTGTGAATACTTTTCTCTTTTTGAAAAAAATAGATATGATCACCAAGAAACTATCATGTTCTCAACATATGATAATAATGATTCTATGGCTCCACGTGAGCTAAGAAGTGAGATACCATATAAAGAAGAAGAGAGTAGAGCCAAGGTTGAAAAAAAATTCCTCAATGAAGAAAATGAAATGTTTGGTTTCAAGTATTTTGAAGATTTCAATACTTACACTCCTATGGAATACATAAGATTGAGCATTCAATCTAAAAATTCTGAACACAGTTGCAATACAGACAAGTCATCTTGTCGTAATAGTGGCACTAGTAATAAATATGATCACTCCTCTGATAGTCATGTTTTTTCTCATAAATAAGAGATTGAATTTTTTTTTAGAAATGGGAAATATGATGACAAACATGGAAACACATGTTTGTTTGAGAAGGAACAAGTTTCTCCCTGTCAAGAGTTTTTAGAGTGTGAGTCAGAAATGTTAATTATAGATGATGTGAATGAAGTTGAAAATCTATCTTTATGTTCTTCTAGTGATTATGATGATGATGATATGGAATATTTAGATCTTCATGTTAAAGAGGTTGAGGATTTTATAACTACAATGAATGTAATAGAAAAAACCTTGTTTGATGAGCCTCCATCTTCACTAGAAGTGAGAAATGATGATCCTTATTGGTGTAGAGAAAATCCACTTTCTGTTGAGAACTCTAATGATGCATCTGATACAGGGTTAGAATGTGGCCTTAAGAAAATAGAGCAACACATTGATGAATTCCTAGAGAGAATTACATATGAATGTTTTACATTTGTTATAGATGTTGTAGACAAGGTTGAGTATCATGATGCCAACTACTTAGAAGAGTATGAATACTTTTAGTTTCAAGTTCATCAACAAGTTTTTTTGATGGAGCATAAAAAATGAGATGAATAACAAGGAATGTTATTTTCATTATGAGCATGTTTCATGTGATGAATATAACACAGGTGTGTCATGTGATGTTGAAAATTATCAGTTTATGCCTAGTTATACAATGCAAAATGATAGAAATTACATTAGCAATGGTATGCTCAAAAAAATTGTGAGAGATGTTAATGACAATGATTGTAAACATGCAACTTTTAAGGGTAACCACATATTTTTTCTTGAAAAAGGAGGATTATACATGTTGCAGTGGTATGGAAGAGGTAAAATTGGATGGAGGAAGGTTAGTTCTTTCAATAGATTGCTCTTTGATAGGGGCAAGAATCAACCCTAAGTTTAGTGGCTTGGTGCCACCAACTAGAATTGAAGCCTGGTTAGATTGTAGGGTGCATACTAAAAATTTGCACCTCAGATAAAGGCTTTAGATTGGATTAAATTTGGATATCTCAGTTTAGGTCTTTATGGCCTATGTAAAAAATGTATATATGTTGGTTGTCCTATTTTTGTTTTTTGTGTTTGGTCTTCTTCACCCATGATTCTAGGATCTCACCATACCTATAAGAGGCATGTGTCCCCAACTAGAGCCACTGATGGAACCCCTCAAAAAAAAAATCTTTGGATTCCATTTTTATCTTGCAAATACTTGGCTAGGACCCTCTTTTTTGGCTTAGGGTTATGTTCCTAATCACTTTTTTAGGGCTTGTGTTGCATAAATCCCTCACAATTAACCTACAAGTCCAAAAAAAACCCCTTGGCCATTCTAATTTTGCATTCACTTGTTGTTCTCGATATCCAGTCATTCAAGTTGCCTCTTATACCATTGAAGTCGTGGTGATCACCAAACCTTGAGTTTAGGTTTGTCGGTCACCTTAATCCTTTTTAGCATCAATTTTTTCTATGGTCGGGCTTAATTTTAATGACTTAAATCTTTAGCCTTCGTTCTTAAGGGTCAAGTTCCCATTTCCCTAGAAGTGGCCCCCCTTTTTTTAAATTAAATTTTGTGGCATGTGCAAAATTAGGTTTTCATGTTGGCCATTCAATCATCAAGGGTTGATCACCACGGTTTCCCATGCACCCTTGTTGTTTTATTCCTTATTATTTTATTCTTATGAGCTGTTGGGCTTCAACCATGCATCTGGTACATTGGTAGGCATGATCTCCTTGGTAAAGATAGTTGGTTCCATTAGAAGAAGATCAATGGATGACATTAAGTAATGTGGCCACATTTTGACCACTCCTCGTGCGCCCATGTTGGTTCATTTCATATTACTTTAAAACACATGGGCTAGTGGATGATGGCCACGTGTCATGTTTGGTGGTGGGACTAGTGTTTCCAAAAGGCCAACTGACATAGCTTCGAGAAAGATCAATAATGGACAGCACAACATGTGTTCTCATCAGGATCATTCCCCATGTGCCCGTCCATTTTGTGCATCAAGGAGATGTTAGTGTAATTAATTATTTATTACACTAGCATAAGTTAACTTAGGTTTTTTATTTAATTAATTAAGTCCTAGGTTGCATCATTAGGAAATCATAAATAATGGGGTCATTACCCCTTTCCATGTTTGTAGGAGATAAGATTCCTTCTAGAAGATGAGTTGTCTTTTCTAGAACTTATCTCTATCTCATTATCATTCCCTAGGTAGGTTGTTAGGGTTCACATGTTGTTAGATCAAGACACATGGAAACATCATATTGCATCTTGTATATCACTCATGCCTATATATTCAAGGCATTTGTACATTTGTAATCATATTCTAGATCAATAGCAATCTCCATTTGCATGCCCTTAGTTACAACACTTTCTATGTGGTTGAATTTCTTCTTGGAAAAGGTCCTCTTGAAGGCTGCAGCTTCAGTGACATTGTACATCTATTATTTCAACAGGAGAGATGATCATCTGCCACTTTTTGTGGGACCCACCCAACTTTGAAGACGGTGATTGCTTCATAAGAAAGGAGATCGACAGTCGATGTTGGGTGACGTGGGTCAATCCTGACCGCTCCCTGCCATCCCGTGAGGGGCCCACTTGTGTCCCATGTTTTTCAATGGGCAAGCATACAAGTGCCACGTGGACATTCTAAAGGATCCGAAGGAATTTAGGAGAGTTGAAATGCTACTAAATTTATCCAAGATAACACTATGATAAAAACGTCACCATTTTTGAGATTATTCTTTAAGGAACATGTTTGGGATTTTAGTTGTGAATTCTGATAGTTATTGAAACATGTGGGAAGGTGAAAATAAAGCAAGGAAGGGTACAAAATGATATTCTGAGATCGAATCAAGATCACTCCCCACTATTTTTCCACGAAGAAATACAATTGTATTAATTCCCATGGGTGAGTGGGTAACCATAGCACGAAAAGTTTTAATTGATGCTAAGTATGTGGTTGAAATATGTGTATAAAGTGGATGTATATCTACTTGGGGATTTTTTGATTAGGAAAAGGTATTAATAGCACAAAATTAAGCTTTATCATGACTGGTTAGATCGATGATAACTATTTGTTGATTTATTTTTAAAAACATGATCAACAGTTGAGATTTAAAAAATCAAAGCAAACTATTATCAACTTGCGAGCATAAGCTTTTCTTGAGTATTAATGGTTGGCATGCTTGCATGGCTTGATATAATGACGACCGATGGCCATATTTTTCATTCAAAATTTGCATTCAGAGATAGAAAATTGAGTTTAGTCCAAGAGTAGAATTGGCGAGAGTTTTCCGAGTCTTCTTGTTCTGGTTATTGAGAAGATGAGTAAGGCAGGTGAGCCTGTTAAGCCAGTCCACAGGTCTAGGAGATTGATTTTGCTGGAATCTAAGGAAAATTCTCTTGAGGGTGATATTAAGACAAAGGGAGCTCCTGAAAGACCAAAGGGTTGAAGGGCATGCAAGAAATTCAAGAAATATGGTGTAAGGAGCAATTATTGCCTGAGAAGCTAGACTATTTTAGAAGAATTGGTCAAGTTTAAAGGGAAGGAGCTGGTTGAATATGAAAAGAAGGAAAAGAAGAAGTGCAAGTACCATAAGGCCTATCTGGGGAAAAATAATTTTCCCATTGAGGTTTTTGATAGCCCTTTAGATAGTGGAGGTGACACCGATTTGGAGTGTAACTATTATCTCCTTTCCCTAGTACCTTCTAAAGACTCTAATGAGGAAGTGGTGATGGTTCCTCCAGTTCCACCATGAACAAGATGTGGGAAAGCATACTCTAATGTTGATGAATCAGAGTGATGTTTTTGCCCCATTTTTGTTTTTGATGACACCATAGCGACCTTGTCAGGATTGTCCCCTTCAACATATTTGTGGTTTTTTGTTTTTAGTGCTGATGTGGATTTTTTTTAGGTTGGTGTGTTGGAGAAGTGCCAAACTTCCTAACTTTAATGGTAGGTATACTTTTCCCAGGAAGTATGTAAATTTTTGCTTGGTATATGAATGGAGAATCTTCTTTGGTAAACAGGGACAAGGTGATGCTACTCCAACAACAAACTTTTCCTTTTGAGGAGCTTGTATGTCTTCATTCAAAGGATGTGGAGTTTGGTCTTTTACTCTTCCATTTTTTGCAATGATTACATGTAACTAATTGAGGAACGCCTCAAATTATGGTGCAAATGATCTTCAAATGAAATGAAATGTAAGTGTAATTGAGCATGATTCTTGTTGCTCCCTTGTTCTACAAAAGGGATCTCAGGGCTCATTACATGGGTCAGATTTTTTTTTTAGGTCTCAAAATGGTCTAGGTGAAGAGCTAAGTTTAGAAAAGGCACTTTGGTAGAGAATATGGATGAATAGAATAGTAGATTTTCTTGGGTACAAGTCCTATATTTAATAGTTTTAAATTGGTTTTGTAGAAGCTACTGATATCGAAACAAATCTTAGTTCAAAAACAAATACTCTCGTATGTATCTTTCTTACAAGTTATAAATGAAAATATTAATGATGTTCTCATTTGTCTTTAGTTGTTCCATTGAATGTATGATTTTGTTTTAGCTTTAACTCAAAGAGTTGATTAAATGCTTGAAGAGGGTTATAGATTTGTAAGGAGTTGAAAAGGATTTGGTAAGAAGTTATTGTTTTAGGCATTGTGAGTTTTCATACTACAAAGTATTATGAAAATAGTCCACCAATTTATGAATTAAATAGCTTATATATTACTGGTTCTTGCATATTAACTCCATTGCCCCAATTTGTGAAGCATTGGTCTATTGGTTAGATAACCTTGCATAAAAATGAGCTACTAGCATACCTGACCATAGATTTAAAATAAGAACAACATTCATTTAGAAATATTTTGAATTATAATGTATGGTTTTGAAATACGCCTGATTCCTAGAAAATAGATAATCATTTACTCAAAATTTCTTCCAAATCTTCAGTGAAGTGTATTTATTTGCAATAAGTAGGAATAAATTTGTGTATGAATGTGTTACCAACTAGATATACCTCATTTGAACACAATGAGGAACACCCTCCTAGGTATCACTGAGCCTTAATTGTAGGAGTAAAGACCTCAGAATCCTTTACTCATTGTGTTGGCCACTAACCTTGAAGTTTCTTAACTATAAGGGTTAGCTACCATTTAGAGAAATTCAAGGTTCTATTGGAAAAATCACCAACAAGTTACTTGCAATTACATGGCTATTTTGGATAAAACCAACAGTATGGTTACTTTGATATGGATGGTAAGGAGTATGAAGAACATTCTCATGAAATGGAGGGTGATAAGAAATATTCCCATGAAACATAGACATGCCTCTTCATTCAAAAAGCTATAAAATTAGAATAAAGTATATTTTTTTGATGAAAAACTTGAATCATACCAACACTTGAACTGCTGAAATAGTAGATAATCTCTCTAGAGTTGCCAGGTGTGTTGTTTTCTTGCCTTAAAAGGTAGAAATCATTGATATACACACAAAATAACAACAATGTATGGAAAATTTATAGACTAAAATAGTCCAAATAGTCCCACAAGGTGTTCCAAAAACTGTTATCAACAAAGTATGCACCCGAAGCTAAGCTATTAACTTAGCTACCTGTTGATACATGGGAGCATTCCTAGGCCTGTGGGTTGCCTAAAAATTGGAATGAACCTCCAGAGAAGGCTGGTTCCTCTTGCTTGATCACCTAGAACTTGATCAATCCTACTTATTTTGAAGGACAATGGTAAGAAGGAGATTGAAAATAACTTAAAATGCTTGAAAATGATTAACTACAACTAACTAGGTGATGCACCAAATTGTTTTCAGACCTATAACTTGTTGTTTTGGACTTACAATGGCTTAAAAAGAAGTTCTACTACACAACCTATGTCTTTTAAGCTATAAATCATTCAAACTACAAGTAAGAACTAGTTTGAAACTAAGTTCAACTATTCGTATATCCCTTCAACACATGAGAGAGAATCTAGGAGATAAATTAAGAAAGAAGAATGGATTAGGAGACCTGGTCCATTAGTAACCAAGTTTCCTTTTTCCTTCAATTTCTGCTAGGTTGGATGTATCTAATTTTAGGCCAAAAGACCCCTTCAAATTGCTCCAACTTACTTCATTTATGAAGAAAAACCACCTTCTTTGACTTGTTCATGGATAAGACTTTTAAAAATATTCCTAGATGCCTAGAAATAGATGGAAAAGGTCTCCAACTACTCCAATTTTTCCTCCACCTCATGGAAAAAACATCAACTACCTCCTTGATGCTCTGCACTTGCTGCTCACCTCTCCACATGCTCCTAAATCTTCTCTCCATGATGTTCAACTACCTTGGGTCGGATGAAAGTGATTTTGAGCATTTAGAACCTTCATAAGTTCTTGGAAAAGTATTCTAACCATCCCAAACTATGTCTTGAATGCGTATATCCATTGGAATTAGTTACACATGTAAAAAATGATAAAAGAAGTCCCAAATTTGTTGCTTTATGCACTCCATGAATAACTTCTTCATTGTACCTTTTAATGCTAGACTGTGATTACATTGTTCAACCTTGACTCTCTTGCTCCTTTTCCTTTTCCATTACCCAACTCATCCACTATCTCGGATTGCTCTTCCTCTTTGTTGTTTTGACCTGTTCACTTGACTAAATTTGGCTTCCATTGGATAATATGTGTGGCCACTCTTATCATGCCTGTGTTTACTCCAATTTCCTGAGTTTTTGCTTTTAAGGCATTCTTAATGCTACCTTCTATTCATACACAGTCTTCTATCTTAATGGTTATTCCTCTACTTACCATTCATTTATTGTGATTACTTTGAAAACCATTGTCCTTAACCATGATCATTGTTTCCTTACCCTCCCACACTATCACTAAAACTTTAACACCACTACCATTTTGATAACTTGCTATAATTTCTTTTTCTTATCACAAGATGATTTTTCCTTGATCATTCTATGTAAAACTCTTTACTAGCAACAATATGATGTCTTGCATAAACTATTCTATCTCTCACATCTTCTACCTATGAAAATATAGGCTCTCCTACTTGACTGATTTGGCCTATATTATTGGTTTAATTGCTTGGACAACTCATGCCATTGATCTTCTATTAATCAATACTTTATTTATATCTAGGACTGCCCTCATCCTTGGAAATCTCTATCCTTATCTGTGTTCCTCTCTATGGTGTTAAAAGCACCCACACAACCTTTAACAATGCCATTCTTATAGGTGTAGTCACTTGCAATATCAACCTGATTAGGCTTCAAAAACAATAACAACCTTTCCTTGAAGTATATCCTCAGTCCTCTCTAATTTTCTAACTACCCTGTCTTGGTGTAGACCATCATAGTCAATGTTTCTCCATGAATATCATAGTTATTGCTATAACATTGATCTTTGTTGTCCCTTGCATTGTAAGATGGATCACTTGTGCACTGTAATATGCAAAAGGAAAACTTATTTTACTTTTGAGGATTCAAACCACAAAGTAGGGTTGTTTCTTTAAAAGCTCAGAAATAACTCAATACACTATAAACTTGAAACCATGTATTCCCTGGTTCAGTGTAAAATGGATCTGCTGTAAATATTGACAACTAGAACTTTGCAAAATAATGGATCTCCATAGTTTCCAATCAGGTCCATGCCATGTTTCAAGCAAACTCAAGAAAACCTTATCACTGACATAGGTTTGGATTAAAATGCACCATTACTACATTTTGTTTTAAGAAAATGTACTTAAGTGACAATTGAAGATAACATGGTGGAAGATGGATATAAAATATAGACTCCATTTTGGTGTGAGGCTCCCCCACAATTTTCTCCCATTTGCAATTCAATCACTATCACCATCAACTAGAGGGACTATTCCTTTCTCAAAACTTCATGAGATCCTTCTAAGAGGACAAGACTACTATGCATCTTCCCATGAAATTGATTGCCTCACTGTTGTTTGTTTGTCTTCTTTGAAAACCAAGATCATTCATACCTAGCTCATAATGAGGTATCTAATTTGATGCTCAAGAAAAAAATATTTCTATCAATTCATTTTCTCCTCTAATAGTCATATGTACAGATCATATAAGTAATTAATCTTTAATAGTGATTGGAAGGAATGTGCATCCAATAACTTCCAAGCAAGAATAATTAAAAGAAAACAACCCACAACTACCAACTAATTACCAATGAATGATCATCTTTGTGAAACCATAGTACACTATCATAGTGCACTATCATTGCTTGTTATCCATGCTCTCCTTCTACAAACCTCATGTTGATTGGTGCAAACTACCATTTGAAAACCATACCCTAGCATGAAATATCACTATCTATAGCTAATGACTGCCCCCTTGTATTGAGATTCTTAATGAGAAGGCAAGAAGTAAAGACAACAATTTGAGACTTCTATGTTTTTTTCATAGCTTCTAGGTTTTGTGTGATACCATTTATGCACTATTCACTGTAAATCATGCACTTTAAGAAACAAAAGGTCCTTTCTTTACCTCCTTTTATCATCATATGCTTTGTGACCTCAAAACTTTGAATGCTACCATTCTTTAAAACCTTGAGAGGACTGTCCTCAATAACCATGTCTACTCTTTCAATGCTAAGATTGTAATACCCTTGAAAACCTTGGTCTTATTCATATGAATTTACATTATTATTTTTAAATAATAAGGTCAATTTATAATCAATAGATCGCATAGTCATAACACTTAAACTGTCAAACTTTCATAACACTTTGACTGCCATATGTTTTGAGAAAATTTGAATACTTGGATCCTCTTTACAAACTTTGCACAATCAACTTTCTAAATCAGTCAATCACAGTCAAAGAGGATTGTCTTCCGTGTCTTCTTCATGAATGCACTCCTTTTTCTATTTTGTATATCAACCCACAATTTCTCTGTTATTTAGCCTTCATTCAACATGAATAACACTGTAATAGTATTAATAGTTTTCCTTTATATCCATGAAAAATATGGAAGACTTTCACCATGCTTCTCAGATTAATAACATGAATGTCTTTACAAGAAAAACCTTCCAAATATTTTAGTGTCATAGATCATACCTGGAGGATAGTGAAATTACAACCACATAGAGAATTCAACTTTCAGGTATTTGGGAATGTGGAAGTAGTTTGATGTCATGCTCCAAAACTTCTACCTCTCCATAATATGTACCATGTATCTTCCTCCTTGTGCTGCAACCTAGACTCGACAGGGACAACAATCTCTATTTTTCTGTTCAATGTGTCATTAACTTGAAATCTTCTGATCTCAACATGCCATTTTCTTCTAACTAATCTCTGTAATGTGTCTTAACAGGATAGAAACATAGCATATGTACCTCAAACAAGATCAAGACCTCTTCAACACCTTCAAAGGTCAAAATTGAAACAATAAAGGAACCCACATTTCTTTCTTTTGCATCTAGGAGAGAAACCAATACTTCTAAGATTGTTTCAACCATCTCCACGAGTTTATAGCTCCATGCTATCCTCAAAATTGTTATGGCCACCATAGCAGCCTGTAGAAGCTCTTGAAACCCTAAAAAAATTTACTTATTAAAAAAAAACTTGAAATTCTCAATGAAATGGCTTCCTTGCATTATGCATCGTGATCTTTCCCTTTTTTAAGGCTTTCTTTTGACACTTTGACAAGATAATACCTTTTGACAAATTCAAGGGACTAGCAAAGTAAGTTTCATTCAAAAGTTTTGCATGTAACCTTTTAGATGCTTGTTGTTTGGAAACTTTAAGATTTAAGAAACCCTCATGAAATTCCAAGTCACTTTTAAGAGGAAACAATGAATCTAAGATATTAATAATTTTACCTTTGAAAGACCCAATAAATAACCATGGGCAATTTGTCAAGGCTGATTTTAAGCCAAAGGCAAAAAATATGCTAACACTTTTGGTGACCTCTGTAAATGTTTTTCCTGCTAAAACATGGAAGACTAGCTTCCTTAACCATCCATTGGGAATGGATTCATCAAGAGACCTGAAACAACTCAAAACCTGACTTGAAAACAACTGTAAGACACCCAAAAACTAGGAAAGAAAACTAAAACCACTACTCTAAACTTACTCAAATTGGAAACAAATGTGCAACATGCACTTGGAGGAAATTTTTTTTTGACAAAACATGTGCACTACAACACTTATTGGAATGGAAAACTAACCTACTCATAGAATAACTAATAACGAAACTTGGTCAAACAAAACCATTAATCAGTTCTTTCAAGTAACTGCCCTTCTTGGTCAGCATGCAATGCTTCATATGATTTTGAACAACTAGAGAAAGATGAGGCACATATAGAAATCCAACCAATAGGTGCAAAACTTCATGAAGAATATAGACAAAACCCCTTACTTCTCCATCTTGTGTATGCACACTACTGTTCTGGAATGGACAAGTAAGTTGTAACCTTGCTTCTTTTGCTACAACTTTATGTTCAACTCCATTTTTGATGGAAAAATCATATTTGGGTGCAAAAAATTTCAACTAAAATCTTGAAAAAATCAATAAAAGCATTAAATTTTCTGGCAGCCCATCATTGGCCCACCCCAAAAAACTAGGGTGGGAATCATACACCACCTTGGGTGTATGAGTCCCCCTAGTTGGGACCCATACACCACAAGTGGCGTATGAGTTCTATGTGGCCATTTTTAGGGTTTGAGTGGGAAATTCAAGCTTTTAATTTAAAATTTTGGTTGATGTTGGCTTTTGAGATCTAATAAATGGTAAATTAGGTGTAATTCCTATAAACTAGCTCTCAAGTCATTATTATGATCTAGAGAAGCAATTCAAGGCCTAAGCATTCATGAGCACTCAAGCATATTTTCACAAGAGCATTCAAGCTTTCAAGAGCAAGAAAAATTGAAGTATTGGAGTAGCATTATTATGTTTTTGCAGGTATTTAAGCTAACTTTCTTTGAAGATCTAGCATTTTCAAGGATTTATTGTGGTTTCCTATGGTGAATCACGATGGATTCTAGGTTGGGGAGATGCAACTAGCCATCAAAACACACCTAATGACTTGTTTCCTAAGTAATTCCATCCTCCATTATCACTCTACTTTTAGCCTAAGGAAGGTACATGCATCATTACAACTTATTAGGGTGATTAGACATCTCCCAAAGCGAGTCATCATCTTCATGCTTTATTCATGCATCTCTAGCACATTAGAATATGGTTGCACATTACATTTCAGATTTCCTAATCTTAGATGCACTTAAGATTAGGGTTTGTATTCAAATTTAATTTCAAGATCTATTATTTCTATCAAGTTTTAATTACTGAACTAGGGGTTTGAACAAGGAAAACCCCCAATAAGAAAATAAACACTATATTCTATTTTGTAGGTCTTTTTATAGGTTCAGATCTAGAAATCAAATTGGGAAGAAAGAGTAGAGATTGGAGAGATTTAGACTTTGAATTTTTGAAAAAAGTAGGACAAAACTGATACACCACAAGTGGCGTATGAGTCTTAATATAGGAAATTTTCCATATTTTTGAAGATCATGAGTCAACATTGCCAGATTCTTGTTTTAGCCTAGAAACCCTAGATTGGGACTAATATGCCCATCCTAGCGTATGAGTCCTAGTGTGCCCTAAAATAATATTTTTAACATTTCAGACTTCATTCCAAGTTGCTACAGGTTTCCAGGTGCACCTCTCTGATCTCTCAGTTTTTTATTCTGGTTTGCATTCATTTCTAGGTAATTTAGTGAAGTTTTGCATATCATTAGGTTTTGACATTAGGTCTTGCATGTCACTTGTATTTCCAAGCCCTGGCTTGGTGGTGAACCCCATTTTTAATCTCTAATCAAACCCTTGGACATCCCCATTACGGATCTCTTTGCCTCATTCCATCCTTGTATTGAGATCTCTAGGGTTTCCTTGAATGAGAAGTATAGAAAACTTGTTGTTCTATGTCCTAAACCATAAAGAAACCATTTTCTATCTTTCATTTTGGTGAACTTGCATTTAGAACACATTATTTCTAATTTTGAGTGCATCATAGTCCTACATCTAGCTTGCATTAACTTTGCATTAGGGTTTGCATTAGTTAATTGGCATTCTAGGGTTTTAAAATCTTGCATTAGTGAAAGTGCATATAGGTTGCATTTTTTCATTTTGCATCATTGAATTTCATCTGAAAGTTGTAATTGCAATTAGTTTAGACATCATCCAAAGTAGAAAAAATAACATTCACATAGAATTTTCTGAAAACAATACAAAAACCCTAAACTAGGACTCATACGCCCCTCTGGGCGATTTAGTCCTAGTACAGGTGGTTTTTCCTAATTTATGGGTATTTTGTGGTGACTATTATTCACTGTTCAAACTCCTGAAAAAACCCTGATTGGGACTCATACACCCCTCTGGGCGATTTAGTCCCATTTCAATTTTAAACTATATTTTCTAGTATTAAATTATTTGTTTCTGTGTTCCTTATCCATTCAAGGATTTGACAATGTAGGAAAGCAACCGCTTGGTGTGATTACTTTACCTATTATAGTTGAAAAGGATACCTTAAAAACTACTATTCATGTTATGCTTCATGACCTTTCATACAATCTTCTTTTAGGAAGACCTTGGATTCATGAGGTGCTTGTTGTGCCTTCGACTCTTCATCGTATCATGAAGTATGTCTATAACAATAAGGTATACCAAGTTGAAATAGAATCTGAGCTTGAAAGTTGCTTACAAGTTGAAAAAGGAATGGAAAATCCCTGAAGCACATTAATTCCAACTTTGAACATAGAGCCTATAAAAGAAGAGAAATAAGAGATGGAAAAAATGTCACAGTTATTAGACGATGATTGGGGTTCCTTAGAGTTTACACCAAAATTTATGGGAGAATACAAAATTACAACAAAAGAAACCAAGATAAAACCAATTATAATGTCAACACAAAATTTAGAAGAAAACTCACAAGCATCTACCTCATCTACTCTAGAAGAAGACAAAAGCTATAATTTTTTTTTGATGAGATAGATTATCAACAACCACCAAACCCAAAATAAATGGAAAGACTTTATGGGAGAGGTTATGAGCTTATGAAACAACTTTGTTATAGCAGAAAAGGATGTGGAAAGAAAGAACAAGGAATTTGTGTTCCTGTAGAGCCTAATACATAGGAGATAAAAAGTGGTTTTGGATATTGCCCTTCTAAGATAATGCAAGAAAACAAAAGGCCATTATTAAAAATCAACACCATTATGTATAAACCTAAAATAACTCTCACCTTGAAGCATCTTGATCTACTTGATACAACTTGCGAAGACTCATTGGAATACTTTGACAATGATGAAGCCTTGAAAGAAATGTTAGAAGTTTATGACAAGTCATTTACTCCTCCTAAAAAGAAATGGGTTACATGTGTTGTGATTAGTGCTAAGCAAGGAGACAAAGAAAAGGAAAGTAAGGAGATTGATAAAGACAATGAAGAATACAACTCTAAATTTCTGAAATAAGGTGCACTGCCTTTGGGAGATAGAATTGACATACCAATGGATGTTAACAATGAAGAAAAAGTGATTAAAATAGGAAAGTTCCTTGATGAAGATGAACAAGAGGACCATGCAACTTTACTTCATGACTTTCCTGAAGTTTTTGCTTGGAATTATTCAAACATGTTGTGAATTGATGCTAAGATAGTAACTATTTGAACCCTCTAGTTGACTCAAATATAGGTAAAAGAGATGCTCTAAGTATTTTGGGAGAAATTGTGATAGTGGGGGATGAAAAGATGAATGATTTGGAGAGTGATCTTTACAAACATTTTGGAACAACACTTTTGACTTACTCTTGATGTTTTGATGTTGGGATAAAGGATGTTTATGAACTTGTAAATCTTTAGGGTAGACTCGTGACCTTCAAGATGAACTATTTAAAAGATGATAACTAGCTTAAGTAAGTACATGGAAAAGGATACATTTCACATACAAAGTAGATAAGTTAGAGTTTGGTTTGATTTTATTTGATGTTTAAGTCACAAAGTGTTGGTGTACTCAAAATTTTGCAAAGATAGATGAAGTGAGATGAAATTTGATGAAGGGGTGAGTGAGATGTTTGATCCAATGTTGTCCTTAAATTGAACCTTTTTTTTGACAAGATCATGGTAATGAGAATGATGCTAGACCTCTAAAATGCTCAAATCCTAAAGACCCAATGTTGACCTAGATGAGAGGATGAATGGGAATGTTTAAACCTGTTCGGGCCCTGCTAGCTAGAGCATAAAATTTTCTTATCAAGGTGTAACAATTGCGATAAAGATATTTTGGCCCACTTTCTACTAAACTATGAATGATGATACCTATGATTGCAATGACGAGATGGATATCTTCCCCTACATATTTTGATTGTGTGATGGATCATTTAGAGGAGTTCGGTGTCATGTAAAAAGATCAGGATTTTGACTCCAAAAGAATGCATATAATTTTGGACTGTACCTTGAAGTGTGTCTATAAAAGTTTGTTACCAACTTGTCTAAATTTCTATGAAGTGCTAAAAGGTGTTTCTTGAGAGCTTTTGGAGTGAGATGCCTAAGTCTAAAATGACGACCTGTAGACCTCACCTTAGGGATCTTGATTTTGTGTGAGATCTTTTACAAAAAGTTCAAGTTTATGGAAGAAAGAAAGATATTTATCGCCACACAGGTGGTGGTAGTATGGGCCTTCTAGCCTCAATATCAGCTTGTTCCTCTTCTTTTTCTAAAATGGTTGCTTCGTTTCTCCATTGGTTGTTTATTTCTTTTGTTTCAAAAGTGAAGCTTCTCAAACTACTAATGAGATCGATTTGTTCTCTATTAATGAGTTCAAAGTTTGGTTGAATAATAGCACCTGGAAGATCAGGTTGTTCAACGGGAGCGATTGGTCTCCAAATAGTCATGTGGGATTCATTTGTCAGTTTATCTTGCTTAAGTGAATTGATTTTACAAACAATTGTCCAGATTAAGTATCCAAACTAGATGTTTATGTCAAAAACATCATAATTTTCACAATGTCCATTTCATGAAAATTATGAGATTAAATCCATAATTGCCTATGTTTTCTTTGGTAAATATGGATTTGAGATTAATGTCAAGATATTTAAAAATCACTAAGGATAAATCCTGAGGACAAGTAGTAATATCAAGGATAACTCAAGAGGTCCATATTTAAGCCAAAGTGCTTGAAATTTTGAGGATGATAGTGAATGTTTTTTTTTGTATCATTTTGAAACCAAGCAAAGTGTTAAATTGACTCACAATCATTACAGCCCTAGGTTTGAAATGGCTATATTTGTTGAGTCCCCACTTGGATTTCTCCAAACACTAAACAATGTGAATAGTTAGAGATTTGGAGACATTGGCTCCCCTCCACAACACACACTTCTTGGGACCACCAAATCTCAAAATCCTTAAAATCTAGAGATCAAAAGGATTTTTTTGTTTCTACAATTAAATAGTACACATGTGGGGTGACTTCAAAATGACCATTCTTGCACCAACAAATATTAAGGATTTTTGGATTCTAAACAATGGTATGTAGTAAGGGCTTCTAGTTTAGGGGGTGCAATGATAAACTCCCTCAAGAGGTCTCCCAACCCTTAGAAAAGGGATTTATGCATCATAAAGATACTGGGGGAGAGTTATCATGTATTGCTTCCCATTAATCACAATTTTCATTGCAACCACATATTTATATCATGGTTTGGACGAGCTTGGCGTTAGCTCGTTACCACTCGGGTCGTTCCCTTGGGGTGAGTAATTTTTCCCTCCAAGGTAGGCCCTCTAAAGATAAACAATAGCAAGTAAGTGCATTCGTAGTTCTATCATCTTCATTCATAGGAACAAAGAGAGAGCACACGTTATGCCTTTTTATCACACTCAAAAGGGGGTTTAGTTTTAATCCAAATTGAAAGATGTAGGTGATTTAGCAAAGTGTTAAGGAATGTTTATGTTTCTCAAGATTTCCAAATGGTGCGAGATAATTTCATACGCATCCACTAACAAGGTTGAAAACCACAAAACATAGCAAACAATAGTAAATTTTAACCCTTCAAAGCAGTAATGAGTTTTTTTTAAGCACCAAATGAAATATGAGGTTACCTTGTTCAATTTTAAGCCCAAAGTAAAATGATGTATGAAGGTTCAATTTTATCCAACTTTGAGCATTCATTTTAAACCCAAATAAAACAATGACAAGGGTTCAATTTTAGCCAACTTTGAAAATGAGTTTTAAGCCCAATTGGAATCTAGTTGGTCATAAGATTGTAAGTTTTAAGCCCAATGGAAAATTAGTAGTCCTAAAGTATAAAGAAGAAAGCATGAACATTGGGTTATAATTTCCCAAAAGCATTAAAACACTTGTTACAATTATAGAATTCAAGATAGAAAATAATTTCTTCACTTTAGCTCCATGTATTTGAACCTACAAAACCTTGTTAGTATAATAACCAAAACACAGTTAGAAGGGCATCAGTGGTCAGATAAATCAAAGAAATTAAATCACATGTCGAAAAAACAAGCATAAAATTTCTTACCTTGGCTAGGCATCGTTGAACACAATAGTGTCACAGTTTGAAGTATGGGCGTTTCTCTGGTGAAAATGGGAATTGCTCTGCAGCAGAAACATTGACCATGATAGCATCAAGATTTGGCCTGATGTCACTTCTCATAGTGGTGTCACAGTTTGAAATTTGATGGTGTCACTCTGGTGAAGTTTCAGCGTCATCATTTGAACTTTTCAATACATCCAGATTAAATAAGCATCACCAAATTTAAATTAGAGTTGGTGCATTAATTTGGCGTTAGGATTTCAAATTGTGATGGCATTGCTATATGCTGATGCTCTTCAAAAAGTGTCGTTTGTAGTTTAGGCATCACTGTATCCTACAAAACAACAAAAAAATGAAATTCGAGCTAAAAAAGTTATAAGTTAACAGTTTTCCCTCCTTTTAGCACCAACATGTGAGACGAGGATTATTAGTTTGGGTCGATTACAGTTGATCCATGATAAATCGAAGCAAAATTTTCCCAATAAAACCTACATCTACCAAACAAGATCATTCAAATTAAAAAGTTAAACTAAGCATTTTAATTGAAATTGAAAGTTACAACCTACAAGAATAGTTAAATTCCTACCCTAACCCATTTGAAACTTATCCCATTTTAGAATTGGTGTCATGTTGATGCGAAACAATAGCCCTTTCCCAATCTCGTGATTAGTGAGCCTATTTCAGTCGATTCTATGGAAGAGAATCGATGAAACCATTGTGATTGATGTATGAAAACCTAGTTTATGCTAAAAATGAACATGATGCAAGCTAAGTTACCATGATTTTATGCTAAAAATAAATAAATTATGCTATTGCTAAGCTAATTTAACCTAATTCTAAGCTAAGAGATGAAAACCCTAATTCATATACAAACTAAGATGGATGCATGAAGCCATTAATGAATTCTCTGAGCTATTATGCAATTAGAAATAAACTAAAAAAATCTAAAAGTGAGTAAAATATGAGTGTGGATGCAAATGAGTTCAACATCATAAGTTTTCAATTGAAAGATGGATCCATTTGTCTCCAAATAGTAACCTATTTATAGGAAAGAAAATAAAAAATGGAGGGTTGAGATTGAAAATATTAATCAACGGTCCAAGATGAAGGAGATGAGAGGAATGGATCATGGATTCTCATCAATAGATGAGAATGCATGATGAGATTTAATCAAAGGTTCACACTTGCCTCAAACAAACACATTTTTGATCTGCTCACATAGATCAAAGGTGACTTGTTCAAAAGGTTAAAGGTTAAAAATTGCTCAAGAATATAAGTGAAAATATCCCTTTTTCAAATGATGGAGGAATAAGAACATTCCTTAGAATATTCCTTTGGGTGAGGAAAAAGGAATTTTGCAAATCAAAAGAAAACTTTAATTGTGCAAAAAGGGGGATAAGGAATATTCCCTTTTTAGAGGAAAATTTGTTTAATTGACAATTAAACAAGATTTAATCATGCAATTAGGGGATTTGAAGAATTAAAGTGATATTCATTAAATTAATTGATTTAATGAATGGACAAAGGTGATATGATATTTAATTAAATAACTTAAGGTTATTTAATTAAATATGATGACTTAGGAGATTAAATTAAATATTTTGATTTATTTAATTTAATGAGATGAAATGTTAGCGTGAAAGGGGGTGAATTAACTCAATTTGATGAACTAGGTTAATGGATGAAAATGATGCAATTAATTAAATAGCGAGGTTAATTTAACTAATTAAGTGAAAAGAGGATGGTCAAAAGAAGAAATGATGTTAGTAAATCTGTTTCAAGTGTATGATATCATTCAAGACATTTTTCAGTGTCTGCAGTAACACACAATATAGTTCTTGTCAAAAATGTTAAACCAGTTAGACAAAGGATACAAAAGATGAAGCATAAGATAGCCTTACTAGTTAAGGGTGAGATCGAAAAAATCCTCAAAGCTAGTTTTATACGTCCTATAGATTATTCTTCTTGGATCTCAAACATTGTCATAGTCGCAAAACCTAATAATTTTATTAGGATGTGTACGGACTTTCGTGATTTAAATAAAGCATCTTTAAAAGATGATTTTCCCCTTCCTAATATCAACATGATAGTGGATTTGACTGTAGGACATGCTTTGTTAACATTCATGGATGGATTTTCTAGATATTCTCAAATCTTTATCAACCCTCAAGATCAATACAAAACAACATTTACCATAGTTTGGGGAATATTTTGTTGGGTAGTCATGCCTTTTGGATTGAAGAATGCAGGCACAACATATCAACAAACTATGACATTAATATTTCATGATTACATACATAAGATTTTGGAGGATTATGTTGATGATATTTTTGCTAAATATTTAAATTGAAAAGACTGTGAATATCCTTCAAAAAATATTTGAACAAATGAAAAAATATAACATGAGATTAAATCCAAAAATGTGTCTTTGGTGTAGATAGTGGAAAATTTTAGGTTTTATTGTATCTTACAGAGGCATTGAGGTGGAAACGAAGAAAATTGATGCTATAGTCAACATGCCACCTCCTAGAAACATTTCCCAATTGCATACTTTACAAGGAAGAATTTAGTCTATCTGTCATTTTGTAGCATCCCTAGTAGACCAAATGTTACCATTTACACATCTGCTTAAGAAAGAAGTGTAGTTTAATTGGAATGAGGATTGTAAATAGGATTTTGAGAGTTTGAAATATTATCTCGCTACTCCACCCATTTTACAACCTGCTATGCAAGACAAGTCATTCGTCTTCTATACATCTCTTACAACACTGTTGGACCAACAAGACAAAAGTAGTAAAGAACATCCTGTTTATTACATTAGCCGAACTCTGATTGATTATGAGACACAATACACAATGATAGAAAAAAAATGTTTGTATCTTGTATTCACGACTAGTAAATTGAGACATTACTTACTGAATGCTGAAATACATGTGATGATGCAATTCGATTCTTTAAAACATCTCTTCACTAAAAAAAAATTATCAGGAAATTTAGCTAAATGGGTTATGTTGTTAACTGAGTTTGACCTTAAATTTTTCTTACAAAAGGAAATTAAAGGACAAGCCTTAATTGACCAATTACCTGATGCCCCTTCTCCCCTGACACTACATAATATAGAAGCATTTCTTGATGAGAATGTGTTGACTATTCAGAAAAATGAATTAACATGGGAATTATACTTTGACGACTCTAAGTGCAGAATTGGCTCCAACACAAGGGTTATCATAGTTCCTCCTAGAGGAAAAACTATCCCCTTGTCTTATCACTTAAACTTCCTATGCACAAATAACACCATAGAATATGAAGCATTAATGCTGGATTACGCACTGCTTTAACTCTAGAGCCTAAAATATTAAGATATTCGGTGATTCACAATTAGTTATTAAGAAAATAAATGAAAATATCAAGAAAAGAATGAAAAATTATTAAAATACAAGGATCTCACAATGACCATTTTAGAGAAGTTTGATTTATTTACCATTGATAACATCCCACAAAAAGATAATCGGCATGCAGATGTAATGGCAAGTGTAGCTTCTCTTATATCCCCTCAAGATCCTTCAAAATATTTCACATGTATTGTCCATACAATTATGAACCCATCAATAGAGTCTAAAGTCAAAGAAGTATTATCAACAACTATGGAAAGCTCTAGTGAATGGTACACACCGATATTTAATTATTTAAAAGAAGGTACCTTTCCTAAGCCGACAACTAAGAACACTTGAGACCGCATTCTCAAAATCACATCTAGATATATAATCCTTTCCACGTGCTATACTAAAATCCTTTGATGGTATTTTACTTAGATACCTTAAACAGTCTGAAATCCCCATAGCACTTGAAGAAGCTCATGTAGGTGCTTGTGGAGGTCATTTTGGAGGAAGATCATTAGTTCAAAAACTCATTTGTATAGGATATCATTGGAGACATATGGAAAAATATTGCTTTGAATACATTAAGAAATGTCACAAATTTCAAGAACATAGCAATTTCATTCATGCTCCCACTTCTGAGCTTCATGCCAAAGTTCCTATTTGGCCATTCTCGGTATGGGGATTGGATCTGATTGGAAAAAAATCACCTCCTTCCATAGGAAATACCTTTATAAATATTGCAATAGATTATTTCAAAAAAATGGGTGGAAGTAATTCCCCTTCATTCAACAACCACTAATGTAATATGTTGTTTCATATTGGAAAACATTATTGCTTAGTTTTTACTTCCTTCCGCATTGGTTTCAGGTAATGGGACATTGTTTAAGAATAATTATGTGAAGAAGCTCTTAGAAACATTTAACATTCAACATCATTCCTCAACACCCTACTACCCACAATCTAATGGTCAAGTCGAATCAAATAATAGAAACCTTGAGAAAATATTATGAAAAAAAGTAAACAAACATAATAAGGATTGGTACACATAGTTGACATATGCATTATAGGCCTATCATACTAGTATAAGAAAATTCACCGAGAATACTCCTTATAGCCTTTTCGATGGTACCAAGGCAATAATGCCCTTGGAGTTAGAGATTTATTCACTAAGAATCACTCTTCAAGTACTTATTGATGACAATATTTATAAAGAACAATGATTGCATCAACTTAAAATGCTCGACAAACAACACATTACTGCTCTTGAGCATCTCCAAGCTTATTCTAGAAAATTGCAACATAGTTACAATGATCATGTCATTCCTCAGGCGTTCACTAAAGGTGATTTGGTGTTATTTCAAAATCATTGTAATGTCAATGCTACCCCAAATGAAAAAGGAAAATTCAGCCCTAGTTGGATAGGACCTTATATAATTAATGAAAGTTATGGATCTAGAGCATATAAGTTAACAAAAATGGATGGAACACCTCTTAAAGAGCCTATTAATGCCACACTTTTGTGCCTATACTATATCCAATCTTCTTGAATAGTGTGAGTGGTAAAGCAATGGTGTTAGAGTTAATACATAATATTCTATGTTCTCTTGCATAGCTTCGCTCTTGACAAACAATTCTTTGTGTGTCTTGAATACTAAAGTAATTATTTAAATTAATTTTAAGTGTTTACTTTAGGTTTCATACTATTCAAGATAATCTTGTATGTTGTGTTAAATTAGATCCTTATATGCATTTAATGTTCTACAATTAGATCATAGGTGCATTTAATTTAGCATAACATACTCAATCACAATGTCATATCTAAAAGAAACTAGAATAGTTTTAATTAGATCACATAAAGCATGTTAAATCATGGAGACATTTATTAAATATTCTTACAATGATTATTTGATAAATCACATTTCCATTTAAAACACATAAGAATAATTAATCAAACATCAAATGATCACACACACACACACACACACACACACACACACACATATATCAAAGTTTTGAGAACATGTCATAAAATGTACAATGCTAGTATGGCCTATGGCTACTAGATCCCTTGGGACTAACGATCACATCTGTCTAGATATAGTCCATTGAGAGATGATAGTATGCAATTATGATCATGAACTAATAAGAAAATCTAAGGCATACTCTAGACCCTGTGCTCATACAATAGCCATGGTCTGTTGTCCAATGGACTCTAGGTGCTCTCGCTCTATATGGTCATTGTCTACCTATAGCCTAGCTACCTCTACATGAAGTCTCTTGACCTCCACTGGAATTCGAGACAATAAAATCTCATCATAGGTAGCTTTGGATCAATCATCATGCCTAGTAGCACCCTCAAATGCTGCTCTCAATTTGACATAAGGCTTGAACAACTTTGGGTCTCACTCTACGATGGGTGGGGGCACATAGTGTGTACCAATATCTTGATTGAAGACTAAAGGAGGCACTATCTCTATAGCTACTTGTCGGTAGAGATATTGCAAAACTCTCATAGAACTTGCAAGATAGAAATCATAAATGTAATTAGTACACATCATGATATACATATATATATTAAAATCCTAAGCATAAACATAAGCATAAGAATAACAGTAAATAAAATGTCATCACCTAGATCTTTGCTAGTTGTGTAAAGATAGTCTCATCCTATGTAGGAGGCATGGAGGATGTGCTAGCCTCTCCATGATCGTAAGTGTTGGTGCCTGCTATAGCTATCGAATATGATCTAGTAACATAGGTGGGAGATGGATCTCTCCACTCATGGGAAATTGGACCCTTGTCTACCATATCACTGCCTGTAATCATTAGATGCTCCTCCTCCTCATCCTCCTCCTCTCCCTCATAATCTGGGTTTTCCTCCTCATCGTAGTTCTCATCTATCTCACCTATGGATAGGTATGCAGCCCTGAGCCTTGTATCCTCACCTGTCTCCTCCTCCTCATCCCTCTAATATGGAAGCGGTCCTACAAAGTCTATAGGATAATCCATGGGAAATACTAGACCTAGTCGTGCTACTTCCCACCACTCCTTGTATGCATCTGTGGCACCAATGTCATCAATGTCAGAGACTAGGGGCATATCAAGGTCATCATTATTTGAGTCACTAAAGATGACATCATCTCGTATCTTTGGGCCTCCGAGCACTCTGTACTGATCACTTATAAAAGGGTCATGCTACTAGTCGTACATGTATCTGCTCGAACTTCCACATGACATGATCATAGTAGAATGGTCATACTATGTAACCGTGTTTTCCCAGAAGAAATATGTCCATCTGCATCCTCAACTATCAAGTCTCATCCATCCATTGTGGTATCAGCTAGTATGGTCTCCACAAGATCTCCTCTTGATCTAGTTAGTCAAATCTAACTCTCCAAAACTTTAAATCCCCATACTACCATGCTCGTCTCAGTGGATAACTGAATGTGTGTGGGTATTCAAGGGAAGATATCAAAGGAAACCCTATCATTCTTGTCCATATGATGTGGTCTAAACACCACACCTACAATAGTGTACAATGCACCATGCTATCCACCTCACAAAATGTGAACCTCCCAAGATCATGTAATATAGATGTGCCAAAATGTTGTGGCCCCAGGCATATACAGTCTTGTGGTGCTCCATTTTCCTGATCATGTGAACAAGGCCTATGTCTAGATGCACTCCCCGACTATCAGGGATGAGTACTAGTCCTATTGTGAACATCATAATCTGTCTCAAGACTGGTGATCGTGCATAGAGTAGCCCCACTAGCTCAATACGTGGCCTTATGGTCTCATCTTGAATTGGTCCTCCTAGGAAATATCCTATATCCACTCGCATCTATGCATATGTACGATCCCCTATGAAGTACATGGTCTCACATCAGATGGAAACTTGAAGGAATCAATGTACATCCTCTAGGGTGAGTGTCATCTTGCTAGTGGGTAGGTGAAATGTGAGGTATCGACATTCCATCTCTTTGCTAGTGCCATTAGTATGGCATCATGGTACCTCATGGGAGGCATGAGGTATGCCCAATAAATTCTAGTGGTCTATAAAACCTGAGTTTTTGCCTCTGATAATGTCGAGACTAGGTATCGTAAGTGACATAATTGTTTGTCACTAAGATGTTGTCATGACTAAGGTGGAATCTAACAAAAAAGAAAAAACATGTCCTATAAGTATTCTAAAACCTTAAATCTATACATCAATAATAAAAAAGAGTACTAAAGTTGTTTTATTGTACTTTTCTAAGGGTCCTAGACACTTTATTCCCCTTTTGGGACATTTTTGGAAGAAACGAGACACTTTGTGAAAAAGTACAACACTTTGCAAAAAAGGGGACACTTTACGAAAAAAGGGGACACTTTGCAAAAGAAAGAGACACTTTGCAAACTTTTCTTCCAAGGTCCTAAATCCATCTAGAAATGCATAATAACATAAAATAAATGCGTAAAAATGAAGCTAAGGCACAAAAGGATCAACTCACCTAATGCTGGAGGTCACCTTAAGCTATCTCCTCCCATAGGCTCTCGAGTCTTGGATGCACGTACTCTTGACAACTCAACATTTTCACTCACTCTCTAACAAATTCAAAGTTCTGCAAGAAGGTAAAAGACAAAATAATTACAAGTTCAATTTTTACTCTTATATATGTTTAAATTAGTTCATTTGCATATTAGGGTTAAAAAGTGTTTTTTCATTCAAACTAGCATACTAGGGGCTCGAGAACTCCATTTTCGATGTCATCTATTGCATTGGAATTGTGATTCCATTCTCATTCTCATTAAATGACTATCACTATGTGGTATGGTACTTGGAAATACCCAATGATTAGACTTATCTAATTCAATGCGGTTATACTACTACCTTGATTCCACCTCCATAAAGCAAGCATAATCAAGGGGGGCATACATCTACCGTCAAATATGATTTCTATGAGAAGTTAGATAAGAGAATTTTTGAGCGACTAACGAACTTATGTTGCAGGATGCGGTTCCTAACATTGTGGTTTTGTAGATAGCTACAGTGGGGGCTTCATTCTCCCGCATTATGAATGAATCCATATGAGTATCCTTTTATGAAATTTATTGTTTAGATTCCTTTAGCTTGCATATGCATGTAGAGTCATATGGGCACTATAGTGGGGGCTAAATGTAGTGTATAAAATTATACGCTCTTGGAGATGGTACAATTTAATACTTAATTTGGACCTATTTTAGTAAAACCTTGCATTAAATACACTTTAAACCATCATTAATAGGCCCCTAGGACCGTTTATTTTGGATCTCAAGGCTTATTTCAACTAAAATCCCAAAAAAATCAACAAAATCATTAAATTTTCTAATAACCCATCATTGGCCAACCCCAAAAAACTAGGGTGAGAATCATATTCCACCTTGGGCATATGACTCCCCCTAGGTGGGACCCATATGCCACAAGTGGTGTATGAGTCCCATGTGGCCCATTTTTAGCATTTGAGCAGGAAATTCAATTTTTTAATTCAAAATTTTGGTTTTTGTCGGCTTCTGAGATCTAATAAATGGTAAATTAGGTGTAATGCCTATATAAATAAGGTCTCAAGTCATTATTATCTAGATAAGAAATTCAAAGCCTAATCATTCACAAGCACTCAAGCATATTTTCACAAGAACATTCAAGTTTTCAAGAGAAAGCAAAGTTGAAGTCTTGGAGAAACATTATTGTGTTTTTGCAGGTCTTCAATCTCACTTTCATTCAAGATATAGCATTGTCAAGGATTGATTATGGTTTCCTATGGTGAATCATGATGGATTCTAGGCTGGGGAGATGCAGCTAGCCATCAAACCACAACTAATGAATTGTTTCCTAAGTGATTTCATCCTCCATTATCACTCTACTTTCAGCCTAAGGAAGGTACATGCATCATTATGACTTATTAGGGTGATTAGATATCTCCCAAAGTGAGTCATCATATTCATGCTTCATTCATGCATCTCTAGCACATTAGAATAGGGCTGCATTACATTTCAGATTTCCTAAGCTTAGATGCACTTAAGATTAGGGTTTGCATTCACATTTACTTTCAAGATCCATTGTTTCTATCAAGGTTTAATTACTGAACTAGGGATTTGACCGAGGAAAACCTCCAATAAGAAAATCAACACTATATTTTGTTTTGTAGGTCTTTTTACAGGTTTAGATTTGGAAATAAAATTGGGAAGAAAGAGCAGAGATTAGAGAGTAGATCTAGACATTGGATTTATGAAAAAGCAAGACCCAGGACTGATATGCAACAAGTGGCATATGAGTCCCAATATAGGAAAATTTTCAAATTTATGAAGATCTTGAGTCAACATTGCAAGATTCTTGTTTTAGCCTAGAAACCCTAGATTGGGATTGATACATCCAACCTGGCATATGAGTCCCAATGTGCCCTAAAATTAGTCTTTTCAGCATTTCATACTTCATTCTGAGCTACTACAGGTTTCTAGGTGCACCTCTCTAATCTCTCAGTTTTCTATTCTAGTTTGCATTCATTTCTAGGTAATTTAGTGAATTTTTGCATATCATTAGGTTTTAACATTAGGTCTTGCATGTTACTTATCTTTCCAAGCCTTGTCTTGGTGGTGATCCCCCTTTTCAGTCTCTAATCAAACCCTATGACATCCCTATTGCAGATCTCTTTCCCTCATTCCATCCTTGGTGTTGGGACTATAAAATTTTGAAAAAATTTAAGTGCCCATGATGAAAAATTTGCTTTGAACACTCATAAGTGCACTTGAAAAATCTGCCCTAGTGACCTACTTTGGAGGGTCATAAATTAGAGCCAGTTGAATTTCATGCCAAATTCCTTGGTGAGCATACTCATTTGTCATATATTAACATGTATGTCTGATTTCAGCTTCTTGTGATGAGTTTTGATAGGGTTTTGAGGAAACAAGTTGGAGGATTCTAGGACTATTTTATTGTTTACAAATTCTCAGGCCTATGAAGTGGCCTCCTACTCAAACTGATATTTCATAGCTAGATGATCCTCATGGAAAATGGATTGGTGCTCTACATTCCCCTCATATTCATATGCTCCCTAGTTTTATTTTAGAGCCACATGATGAAGTTTGATATTTTTACTAGGTCAAAAGCAAATGTAGTTTGTTCAGTTTTTACATCTACATTTCCAGAATATTTCAAGGAGGTCAAATTTGAACCATAATATTTATAGAAGGAAAGGGAATGGTGAAGAATCCGCTTACACATATGCTCAATGGACCTAAATGATGTAGTGTTTCTAGTGGTAGCTTCCCAAGAGAAGATTTGGTCTTTTTTTGGGATGGTGACTTGGTGAGCCCCAATTGGTTTTTAACAGGTACAATTGCAAAAGAGTCCGACTGAGCCACTTTGGATGTTAATATATTGCACCTCAAGATGAATTTTTCCAAGCCATTTGTTGCACTAAATTTTTAGTTCAAAGTTCTACATTCCTGCTTAGTTTCAGACCCCCTAGATGATTTCTGATGGGTTTGTTGTCATGTAGATTGCACCCGAAAGCTAAATTTAAATGCTTAGCATTCTCGTGAAACATGGAAACATCTTCAACCCTATGGGTATGCTCATAGAAAAGATGAATCTCTAGATTATGGGCTGGTTCCATTTTGATTTTTCTAATTAAATGATGACCTTGAAGGTAAAGGGAAGAAAGGGTTCGAAATGAATGCATAAACTAGAAATTAAACTATGGTGTAGCTAAATGATAATAAAGCTTGCATAATGTTTCACAGCTATTCTAAAAGAAACTATTCACATGGTTCATAAATGGTAACTTAATCACAAAAATGATTCTAAAGAAGGCTAAACAATTTGGTTTCTTCAAAAGGAAAATAAGTTCTAACAGTTTGAAGATCAAAATGAAAATAAGCACAACCTAAGACCTGTGATGGATGTACTTTAATGAACTAGACAAAACTTAAAGGTTTTGATTATTTAAAACACAATAGTTTCATCAAAATCATTCATAAAGAAAATTTGCATTATTTTGAAGAGGCAAACTTGATAGATTTTGAATGAAAATAGTAGGAAAATTCTACATAAAGACAAAAATTTGTAACCTATAACCTGCTGATCTTTATGTACTAACAATAAAATGAGTTACAAAACCTTCTCCAAAAGGAAATAACTGAGGAAAAAGACTAAGTCATTTTTAATATATACAATAGGTGGTTCCAAAGTGCCAAGAGGTGGCATTGGCAGTCAACTCGGCATCAAAAATATCTCCAGAAACTTCTCCCATGAGCAAAGATGAAAACCCACGAAAAGGGGAGTCAAAACTAAATCAATTTGAGAAAAAATAGGATCAAAATCATTGTCACAATCAGTCTAATTGAGTTTGACCCAAAAATAACTTCAAATGATTGGAAATCAAGATAAAACACTTCAATTAAACTCATTCATCGATTTTGCATGACTACTTCACGACCCTTTCCTTTATTGCATGATTTTGGAATAAATAAACAATTTGAACAAATAATAAATTAATCAAAGATGAATTACTTTACTAGTTTTTGAGTGATTTCTTTACTTTTTTCCTTTATATGACAAATAATAAAGCAATTTATAAATCATTACTTTAATATTTGTTTACATTTAAATTTTGTTTCATTGTCATGCAAAAAATTAAAGGGAGGACTATATATCATTTGAAAACTCATGCAAAAAAAAATTCAAGGGGGACCCCTTAATACATTAGGAAAAATAAAAATTCCTAAGTATTAATCATAACACATAATGTTTAAATAAAGTGGGAAAAAACCCCTTTGGGGTTGGCCAGATTTACGGCTCAATGAAACCCTAAAGTCAAAGCACCCATGGCCCAAGCACATCATTTCATGGTTAATTTTGCATAGTTCATGCTCTATTGAGGATGCCTCCATTAGGGTTTGGAAGTAGAGATTTCATGGAAGAAACATGCGATTTCTCATGGCAAAGAAACTGTATAACTTGTGAGGCCGCATGGTGAGTCTTCCTGAGCATTGAAATGCTTGTATTTCTCATGCTTTTTGTGAATGAAAACTTGTTTAGATATGCTTTTCCAGAATAAATGAATAAAAAGGCTTCATTATTTTGTGATCAAGTGACGTTTATTTCAATTTCCTATCTTTGCACGAGCTTGTACAGGCCATGGGTTGGACATTTTCTACATCTTCACTTTTTATTAGAGAAAGCCATTTTGATAAAAAAACAATTTTTTCCTCTTCTGTAATTTGCGACATGCTCAACCTCCTTAATATAGGAGATATGAAGCTTCTTGTTTCTTGTGTTTTATTTTTGCAACTCGCATACATTTTGGGGTCATTATATTTGTAAATATAGAAGCCTCCTTCCTTTTGCTATGGCTTTTCAATGCATTTAAAATGCACACATGTTGTCCACCTGCTATATATTTATTTCCCACTTAAGTTCACCGTCATCCTTTAAGAACTTGATAACATGTGAATGCTCCAAGTTTTGAACTATACAATCATCTACATCATTCATGATTATTATATCACATGCTTTATAGGTTTTGTAGAAGCATATTTGAAACCTTCCTTGGTATGGACAACAAATGCAAACACAAGATAATGGATAGACAATTAAACTTTCCATTCAAACTGTTGTGACTACAATCAATGTGGATTGACTGTCATTGATATGCCTTGCTCTTGTCTTCACTCAAATTTCTCATGAAAGGATATAAGCAACCATTATCTCAATAGAATAAAATTTTGTTGTCATTAAAGAACTGTCCCTTAATAATGATTCCGAGTTGCACTGTTCTTAGCATAAGTTTTAAAATAAAACTATTTTTATGAAAACACTGATCCATCACTACAGGTGAATATATAATTCTTGGTATGCTACCCCTTTGAATGGAATTCCTTTCTTTCCAGTGTGAAGATTAGTTGGGTATATGCAAAGCCAACTTGATATTCTTCATAATGAGATATGTGTGAGTCTAAGCTATGCATTAGAAGTTTTTACACAAGTGGTTGCAAAATTGACTATCACAAGATTCATTTTCTTGTTGCAAATCTGGGATTCCCTCATTCTTTGGATGGTAATGATGAAGTGATGGTTCCGTCTCCTCTTTGTATAAAAATGATGAACTTACTGTATCAAAACAGAGGAAGGAACAACCTTTCATTTTTTCTATTTTGATGAGGGATTTGTATGTTTGTGCTATTGGATGACAATATTTTCCATGACTATTCACTTGACTTCTGTGATTGTCTCTCTTTATCATGAATGTTGTTGTTTTCCCTTCCATCTACTATGGCACTGTCTTCTAATTTACTTCATAACAATGTTCTTAATGCAAACAGGGAAATCACTATTAGAACTTATCTTCAAGGTGATTTATACCATCCAATAAACTCAAATTTGATCATTTTCTATGATGATATGCAATTGTGCATGCTCATTATATTCACCCCTTCATTACTTATCCACATTATGTATTGTTTTGTGGTGACAAACTTCCTTTCACTGTCTTAAATTTGGCATTATGACAGTTGTATGTGTGAATTGTGGGGAATTAGTAAGTCAATAATAAGACACACAAACATCAATGAGATGTATTATATTAAATATTTGAATCAAAGAACTAATCTATTTGTAGCAAAAAAATTTCTAAAAATGTTCGATTGTTCTCTATTCTCAAGGATTCATTAAATCATTTGGCTCTCAGATTTTATATGTACACTATGATTGTTAGAATGACAACTTGAGAAACGAGATGCTATTCAAAATGGAAGAATTCTAAGTTCCTATATGAAACTATGTGATAAAATCCATGATACTATGATAATGGTGATATTGACAAATGCTGCATAAAAAGCTAAAGTGATTTTTCATATGCTCAAATATTAACTATTGATATGATAAACTAAAATGCAATTACAAACTAAGACATGATTCTAAGTTAGAATGATAAAACCATTCAACTTGCTAAATGCTAATTGATCAAATTCTAAATGCTCCAATGCTCCAAAGCTATTCCTGCATAATAAGTTTGCTAAAAGATGTGATGTTAAATGTTGTAGAAAATGGTTGTATTTATAGGATTTTCAAAGCATCTTGTGATGTGGCAGCGATCGATGGTTCAGATTCAAATATGAGGGATGGACAATGGCGACAGAAGAATCAAGGAGGATGTTCCCTTGACCAAGGGAAACATGCCAAATGGATGAAGGAATAAAGTGTGTGAGGAATAAGCCATGTGTTAAAAGTTTGTTGAAGATAATTGGTTGAAAATAATGTAATTAAATATTAGTCATGTTTAATTACATGTGACATTTGATGACATGACCAAAAAGTGTTGTAGACATGTGACTAAATTTGAATTTGAAATTATTCAAACTTAGTGAGAAGATATTTAATTAAATAAAAACAAACTATAGCCATTTTTTTATTTAATTAAATTTAGAAGAATGTGGTTTAGAATGAAGAATTTAGAAAAGTGTGAACTATATAAATAAGTTGAGAATTTATTTATAAGTAGTTTAAATAAAGGGAGTTTATTAATTAAATAGCTAGTATTTAATTAATTAATTATCTCGACCTATTTTAGGTGTATACATTTTTCCCCTCTTTGAAGTAAAGTGTTTACACGTTGCTTCAAAAAAAAAATTCCGCTGATGTCAACAATTTTTTTTTTCGATGCCCTAGATGCTGATTTTTGGGTGATGACAGATATATGCCCCCTTGGGAGATAAATTGATGAATTTTTAGGATTTTTTGAAAATTTTGAAAATTTTGATGATTTTTCGATGATTTGATGACGATCTCAAAATTTTATGATTCAAAAATGATTTATCTCCCAAAAAATGATGTTATAGTTAGCAGATGATGATTTGATGAATTAAAGCCCCTTTGAAAATAAAATAAAATAACCCCACCAAAAATCCCCCTTAATTAACCTTTAAAAGGTTAAAAAGTTGGATTAAAGATTCATTTGTACATTGGTAGTTTTGAAAACTTGAGAGTGATTATCAATTTGGAATTTGGAGCAAAATGGTGATCCCTTACCACACACATCGGTTTGAGCGGGTCAGATGCCAGAACCGCCTGACAGCATACGGACCTCCGGTATGTACCCGAAAAACCTCTCTCATAATTTGTGCATTTTATTTTTGGTGCGTTTATCATGTTTGAATTTGGATTTGATTAGTTTAGCACATTGAAAAACTGACATAGCGCATAGAATGACTGTTCTAGCACATCAAAAACTTTAGCACAGAGGATTAGAATTTTAGTGCATAGGATAAATGGATTAGTGCATAGGTAACCCGAAGTAGCGCATTGAGTGATTGAAGTAGTGAATTGAGTGATTGAAGTAGCACATAGAATCCTTTATCACGTAGGTGAATTGATTTAATGCATTGATGATATGATGTAGCACATAGGATGAATCAGTGCATCGGGACCCTGTTCTGGTGCATCCGTGAAATTGTCCAGCGCATATGATAATTCAGCGCATAGAAACTTTGTTCTATCGCATTGATGAGTTTTTCGGCACATAGAGTTTTTCAGCACATAGAAAGACTATTTTAGTGCATTGGTGAAATTTTAGACCAGATTGATGATTTTCTTGATTAGACTCCTTGATTTTGATGATGTTTGATCGCCTCAACCTTTGATTTGATGATGCTGATAGATTAGATTTCCATTGATCTCATGATAGGTGAGGATCAATGATAGTTTGACTGATTGATTGACCTCATGATAGGCAAGGTGCTTTAATTGATGAACCTCATGATAGGCGAGGTTGAATTAATTAATGAACCTCATGATAGGCGAGGTCAAATTGATTGATGAACCTCATGATAGGTGAGGTTGAATTGATTGATGAACCTCATGATAGACGAGGTTGAATTAATTAATGAACCTCATGATAGGCAAGATTGAATTGATTGATGAACCTCATGATAGGTGAGGTTGAATTGATAGATTGATGCTCATGAGATTTGAACAAAGTCTCACCAGAGCTGATTAGATTGATAGGCTGATTGATTTTGATTGAATGATAGGTTGATTGATGTCAATTGATTGATTGGATGATTTGTGATTTTGTGATGATAGGAGCCTTTGATGAGTCTATTGATTAGAGATCGTTTCCCTAGGATGTGGGATTTGATACCCCACCTGACGTAGCCTGAGGTAGCAGTTATCACACGATGCAGATTGTCATCCCTGATTGATATGCCCCATATTAGGATTAACATGGGCTTATTGAAAAATTTAGCAGAGAGGTGGCACAACGAGCATAACACCTTTCATTTTTCTACTGTTGAGATCACAGTGACTCCAAAGGATGTATATCAAATTCTATGGATACCTGTGGTTGGAGAGCTTGTCTTATATGATTCCTAGGAGCAAGGTGGGATGGATGCACTGCGTAGAGTATTTGAGGATGATTAGATATGTGGTTATGAGATTCCTTGGAGGGATATGGTTGATGCCTATTCCACATTTCCTTCTATTCTTTCTGGATTTATTGGAGGGTTCCTTTATCTTGATCGTAGGTCAAAGGGACTTTTAGTTGGATGGGGGTGGATTTTGGAGAGCATGATTACTTAGGGCACTAGATATGCATGGGGATGTTGTATGCTCATGCATTTGTACCATGACGTACACTAGGTCGTATACCTTCATGGGGCCAGTTTATTAGCTGGGATCACATTGCTTCAGGTCTAGGCCTAAGAGCATATAGTAGTCACACGACCAGTTGGAGAGAGACAATGTCCCACCATGAGACCCTATGTAAATTTTTATGTAGGTCCAGTTACTCAATCCAGGCTGGGAAAATTGGAGTACTGGAGGAGGAAACTTGATGATCTTGAGTCAGTGATATGGTGGCCCTATCTTGATTGCGAGCAGTGGATGGAGGATGATACCAAGATGCCATTTTTGTGTCAGTCCATGTATTTGATTGGCCGAACCCGTTTCATTATTGAGAGATTCTTGCTGCTGAGGGTACTGAGGCAATATGGTAGGGTTTAGGGTATGCCCCAGGGTGTGGCACATTATGCACGATGATGGGTGGATGCTACATAGTGGGGACCTATGTTGTCATAAGATGTAGCTATTGCAACATTCCAAGGTCTACAAGCCATCATTTGGGATGTGCATCCAGAGATCATTGAGGCTTTGGTATTAGAGGAGTATGCTCAGTACATGTTCATGCATCCATTCCCATGGATTACCATCCTAGACAAGCCAATTCCATTACTAGAGGAGGAGGAGAGGACAATAGGTCATGGGCACAGACGAAAAAGAGAGGAGGAGGAGGAAGAGGAGAGCAGTGATGACGGTGATGATGGAGATGGAGATGGAGGAGGTGGAGATGATGATGGCAAAGGTGATGGGGGAGGAGATGAGGGTGGAGGAGGACCAAGGCCAGATGTTGGAGAGATGATAATGCCTTGTAAGAGGTGGCATGTGGAGATTCGACTACCCTCACCGCAACAACAAACATAGATTGTTGCATTATAGGTACAGGTTCAGACACTGCAGGGTCAGCTTGAGCAAGTTTAGGCTTTACTAGCGTAGGCCCAAGGGTAGATTACTATACTAATAGCAGAGAGGGATGTTGTGAGATAGCAGACACAACATATACATGCCCAACTTACCTAGGTCTAGGCCTAGGCTTAGGCACAGGGACAAATGCAGGGGCAGATTGCTACACTGACTGTTGAGGGGGATACTCTGAGATAGTGGGTTGATCAGGTTGAGGGCACCATTGAGAGACTACAACAGGATGCAACAGTTACTAGTGTATCAACTTATTTCAAAGAGATACGTCATACCATGTAGGAGGCAGATTTTTATAAAGTGAGATATCATGATGCAGTTCCTCCGGAGCAACGAGAGAGTTATGCCCAGTCCTGGTCTAGTAGATCCTAGTCTCGTACCACTAGCAGAGGTGTTACACAACCGCTTCTTGGAGATCAAAGAGATCCTGGTGCAAGTATGATAGGTCGGGGAGGCATTGGTCCTTTCGTGCCGGTGTCGTCTAGGGGGAGCACGACATAGCTCTGATTTATGATTTTTTGATGTATTTTGGACATGTATACACTGATGTATTTAAGACATTGATGATGTACCTCTTGATTTGAGACATTATGATACACTGCCATTTTTAATATTGATGTATCTCTTTATACCTTTGGATATCTTTATACACTTTGACATTACGATTTTGAGGTTATATGATATGCGCCGATGATGATGATTGATCTATGTGCCTATGATGTTTATATGATGATGATCATGATGATTATGATGGATGCATTTAATTTCTATTATATATGCTATGTGATGTTCTATATGATGATGATATGATATTGTATGGATGCAAATGATGATGCAACTAATGTGTTATGATTCTATGATGCTTTATGAATGATGTCTATATGATGTATGCGATGGATCCTATTATGCCAATGAAATGTGATGCATTTTATGTTTTTGTACTTTTCTAATGCAAATAAATGATGCAATGAATGAATGAATGATGCATGAAATGATTGTATGATGGTTTTGTATTTATGATGTTTATATGATGATGATCATGATGATTATGATGATTATGTAATGATGATATGATAATGCATGATTCTATATGTTTTATGCTATGTGAGATGGATTTTATTATGCAAATTATGTGTGATGTTTATGCTAATGATGATGTTGATCCAGTTAGTCATTTGCCAATCTTAGATTTGAGTAATAAAAAATTCATCTTCACTACTGGTTTTAGATGTTCATAACAATGGCATTATATCTTCACTATTCAGTCATGTTTCTCAACAACTTTTTCTTCTTGGAAATATTACTCTGTTGGACATGTCTTTCAATCTTTGTATGCCATGTAATGTTTTATGAAATGATCTATATTATGCAAGTGGGATGCAATGCACTTCTTTTTGTGTTTTTTGATGTGGATATCATGATGTGATGCATAGATGGATGAATGCAAATGATGATGCAACTGATGTTTTTTCTAATGTATGCAAATGATGATGCAACTGACGTGTTTTCTAATGTATGCAAATGATGATGCAACTGATGTGTTTTCTAATGTATGCAAATGATGATGCAACTGATGTGTTTCTAGTTAATGTCAAATGTACTCAATCCATTAATAAGAGAGATAACCTCATTGTGAAATTGTTCAATATTTGTAAACCCGATTACTATAGATGCAAACTAACATGGATGCAATCTACTTTAACCATGCAAATCTAATATATAGATGTTGTTATTCATAGTTCAACTAATTTGTCGTGCTTTTTATCATAATTGAGCCTTTAAAATGTTGAAAGTGAGCACAAGCATTGATGGTATAATTAGACCATGATGACCTGAGTACTACTTCCATGATTTTTGATATTGCAAGTTAACACAAGAATCTAAGTATAATTGAACTAAGATGACCTAAGCATTTCTTGCTTAAATAGACAAGAGTTAACCATTTTCCTATGCAAATTCAGAATGTCATTAATGATACTTCGTAGAGCACGTCCCATGACAATTTGCATAGTAATAATGATCAACTCACAGACAACAGACAAAGGAAAATCATACTCCTTCCTGGCTCCTCTAGTTCAATACATCGTTGAGGCGCTCTAGAGATATGATAACAAAAATCAAAGTACAACAGTTGAACATTCATGCTAAAGTGATAAACCCATGATTCAGAAGGAACATCATCCATTTAAAGTTTTCTTTGATTTGATCCATTTAGCTATTTGATGTTTGATTTGGATGGTTGATGTGTTACTGATGGTAATTTATGTTCAATGTTGGGTTGCACTGTGATTGTTGTGTTTGTTGCGTTGTCCTACTACTGTTTTCCTATTGATTTAAGCTCAAAGTTTATTGTCCCCAATGAGTTCAAGATTTTTCCCCCAGTCTAGAGTGAGACATGACCGCGATGCCAGGATATGTACATGATGCTTTCAAATGATAGGAAGATTGGTGGAAAAAGTGAATGGTCGGCATGCTCAAATAGATGGAAAAGCTAACCTATCACAAATAACACCTATTACTAGGTTTTCACTAGTTTTTATTGCACTTTTTCATATTTTTTGATTTTTTTGATTTTTTCTGATTTTCACATTTTTTGTATTTTTCTCTTTTTCTGATTTTTTTGTTGTTACCAAGATGCCTGTTTTTTAGGTTTTCATCAAGACACCCATTTTTTAGGACATTTTATGATGTTTTTGTATTTTTTCCAAACTTTTTACCGATGCACTGGATGAGTCAGGTGTATAATTTCTTCAGATGCAGGCTGTTGAGGGGTTCATCAAACAAATCCCCTTCTAGTGTAGACAATTGATATGCTCTTGATCCATAGCTTTCCATGACGATACCCCGATCCTGTGTGAATGACCGTGCTAGATGAAAGGATCTGATAGGAATGGATACTATGAGTGACAAGTATGAAGGAGGATAGATGTGATAGATAAAAGAGGCTATGATAGGATCCCTAATGTGGACACTACGTGGGAAGTTAGGTTTCAAACGCAAACGAGCTTGGGCAACCGATGATTTATAAAACATGAATGGGTCGTGATCAAAGGCACATTGAAAGACATCACCAATGGAAGTGTAATGATATGACATATATGTGAACACAGATGGGTGGAAGGGAACATGTGGTATAAATGACATGAATGGAGACCATAGATCAACAAGTTTTTTTTTTTTTTTTATTACTTTGATAGACACCCCTAGTGATTTGTGGGGGAGAGGCATGTTTGGAGATCAACTCTTGCTTGCTTTTATTTTTGATTCGTCCGATAGCTTTTTTATTTTAGCTAGGGGACTTGTCTGGATCTTTCTTTCTTTTTGATTTGTCCAATAGCTTTTTGTTTTGGCTAAGGGAATTTTCTTGATTCTTCTTTTCTTTTGATTCCTCCAATAGATTTTTATTTTGGCTAAAGGAATTTTCTTGATCTTTCTTTCTTTGCAAGGTTTCTTTTGTTTTTGGGTCTCCATTTGAAAAAGGAATTTTTACCTTTGATTCTTGAATTGCCTCCTTTATATTTTCTTCAGGTGATACTTTTTGATCCATGTATACGAGGTGGATGGATGTGGATGAGATGGATGAAATGAGAATGGTAGTGGTGATTCCACCAATGGATTATTTGATATTATCCTTCTCGGTACTATTAACATCAAAAGAAGCTTTCACATCCTTAGTGACTTGGAAAGATGGTTTAATAGAGGATACAATAGGAGATTTATAACCTAGCCCATGGTAGGTGGGATGGAAGGATGATGGTGGGATATCCTCATTAGGGTCATGATCAAAGAGTGGGTTATCATAGATGTCCTAGCCAAATAGGGGGTTGTCATAGGTATCAAAAACTTGAGTGAGAGTAGACATGGGAAGGGTAGGTGTATCATCAGGATCACAAAAGGTTTCAATCCCAACAAAGTCATCTTTTAGCATTCCTTCTATAGTTGTCTCAACATCATTGTTGAAATTTTGATCCTTCTTGATGGTGGTAGTAGTGTCTTTTGCTAACAAATTATCCAAACGGTATTCTCCACATCCTAGATCATGGATTTGGACCTTGGGTTTTGATAGTGCAGTAACTGTGGTAGATGATTTTAAGGATTTAGGATCACCATGTGTTTGAGAAGAAGGTACTTCACAATTGCTAGGGGTTTCAACTTTAGTACTTAGATTATGGCCATACATGAAAGAATTAGGATCCCCTTGTATTGTGATTTCAACTCCCTCATGAGAAAACTTCAAACATTGATAGTATGTAGAGGATACTGCTTGCATTTCATGTATCCACGGTCTTCCAAGGAGGATATTGTAGGTCAAGGGGAGATCAAGGACTTGGATAACCACATCTTTCACCATAGGGCCAAATCTAATTGGTAAAGTAACCGATCCTTTAGATAAGTGATCCTCTGCATCATATCCATTCATGGTAATCTTTTTACTGGAGTCTATTGCATTT